>WUQG02225081.1:0-21134 GCA_011317285.2 Androctonus mauritanicus
GGTGCGGGGAGTAAACGGTTGTGACAAACATCCATTTGTCAGAGGACATATTCTCAGATTGACAGTCGCACATAGCTATAGCCCACACCCTGCTTTATCCTCCCGTAATTGTACATTGGTTAGAGGCTAATATTAGGCTGTAAACGGTTAGGTCTATGATTACGTTTGGAGATGGGGTCTATCATTACGGGGCTGGCTAAGTCAGGGCAGTTACTTGGCAGATCTTTCTCTCTTGCTCTCTCTCGTTCTCGGCAAAAACTCTTTAAGTTCCAACTAATAGTTTTATATAGCGAAATTGGTTCGGACTATTACGCGTAATCTTTCGTAAATATTCTTTCTAACGACGTTTAAAATTGCCACACAAGTTTTTTTTTTCCCGAAGCGTTTCACCTCTCACATATTTTTCTATCGAAATTCCGATAGATTTAATGCCTTAGCTACTTCTATATCGACAAACTTTACTTCATCAGATGTGTACCAGCTGTTGGTTCCCTGCCTTATTGTTTCACTTTCGTCGGGGATGACCACTGGTCATTCGGTGGCTGTTTCATAAGCTGGATGGTCATAAATACAATCGAAAATGGAGAAACCGTCCACTCTCTCAACATCTGCTCTCCCATGGATAAATCTCTGAATATTTTCTGATCCTCCAGTATGCATCTATCGCTGTTTAGTAATGTCTCTATTCACGCTTCGTATGGGGAGATAAAGCGCTTTTTAAACGCATTAATTTTAGTATGAGCGCTGCGTATGCGGAAAAAAATAAATAATAACTTGGCCTAATTGTTTTATCCAGTGCAATGCATAAAAAAGAGAAAGGAAACAAAAAAATTCATTCCGAATGTCTAAGATATGGGAACATACATCATGGTAATAGTTACAAAATCTTATTATGCATGACGCTTTTTGTCAGGGAGAAATCCTATATATTTTCTCGAGGACGGGCGATTTGCCAATTTTTATGCCTAGCAAAATTTTGGCCAAACATCTGTTTGGTGTATACAAAAGTGACAGAATAGTGTGATCAGATTATATATATCATAATTTTAATTCCAAGAAGAATAACAACCTATGCAAGTTTTTTCTTGCGATACGGGTGACACGTCACCGTATACAGGCCTAGTAATCTTTAGGTCACTGCTATTATGGTGATTTCGTCCTTGAAAGTGCGAGTGTTCATATGGAAAACAATAGGAGAAAACGTAAGCAGGATGCCGTAATTTATAAATATTGTATATGGAAAGCAGCGCACTGTTCGGCACACATCTGCTCTAGCATTTCAGCGATTTATCCAGGAAGGAAAACGTGGCCCAGGACGAAATATTGGTTTGGAAAATGACGAACTAATAACCGAGCGAGAGAGAAGTTGGGGCCTAACATGTAAGACTTAAGCGCAGAGTCGTCCGAGCGTGCCAGTCGGGAAGTAATCATGTAGACCGACAAACAAAGCATGCATTACCGCGGACTCATCAATCGCATTAAACCGGACGGACGTTTAATTCGCACGGGCCGCAGAACTGACGTAATTGGAGGAGGCTTAGAAGAGCAGGGAAAACACTCTTCGGCTAGTGTCACAAATAAACAGAGGAACCGTGTCTCGAAGCAGCCAAGCGACAGGATGGAGCTGTCTTCTCTCTCTTATTGCTTTCTGCTTTCTCGGCAACTTCCCCATTATACATTCGGTCGGCTCCCTGTGTACACTTAGACCGTCGCATTCACACCTCCCAATATACTCTCTGTACGCTTGGTGTACAATATCCTATCTGGGCGTACATTTTACACTTCTTTGAGAAAGATAATAGGATGGTCTTATAGAGAGATGTTTGATTTCTTGTGTAAAATGGAGTAGGCCCAACTTTTTTCCCTCTTCCGAAGAGTAAAAACAACTCCGGCAATATCTAGTTAAATGAGGCAGAATGGCTTGGGTTCCCAATTTTCTTCCTTTTTTTAATTAAAGATACGTAAGGAAAGTATTTTTGTTACATTGAGTTGCGTTGTTATGGAGAATAAGAAATTTTCATTCCGGGAACACGTGATGGAAAAAAGAAATTCTGGCTAGTTTTAAGCACAGAAGTCACTGGGGATAAAATTTAATAACTTTAACAAAGTAGAAGTTTTGGAGAATAAACCCGAAATTAATGGAGAAAGGGAAAATTTTGATTGTTTTAACAAACTAGAAATCTTCACCAAGTAGTTTATACAAATTGATAGAGTCTTTTTCCTTCTTTTCTGCGGTTCTTAAGCTTGTATTCGGATTTTATTACGTCGGTTGTTCGAAAGTTCATCGAGAAACTTCCGTCCATTCTACAGTTGTGTCAGGCGTCTGTTTAATATATCGTCCGACGTTCTCCACATTCCTAGCGCTGCCCATTTATTGGATTTAGGGAACAATATAATGTTTGACCGCAAAGTTAATTCTCCAGATTTCTCGGCAGCTTTATTAAATAGAAGAGCAGCTAGAGAATTCGTTGCCAACTGACGTCACGTGTTCCAAAGGGATCCGAGAAAACATGGAAATTAAAGCTTCCATATTTAAAAAAGAGTAACTTCTCTAACTCGTTTTAATTTATATTAGCCTCTCGTTCTTCTACTTTTGGAATAGTTTTATATACAAACGTGGATAACGGTAGCATTACCGAGTTTCTAAATAGGTGAAGTCTCCGAGAGGATGCAACTGTAAAAAGACTTTAGAAGGAATTCCCGCAAATGAAAGTGTTTTCTAAGCTCGCGTAATAAGACAGACTTAACGCAGTACTCTGTCAACAACCGTTTACACGCTCAGGCACGGGGGGAAGGCAAGTGCGACAAATGGCGACAGTAAATTTCAGTCAGCGCTCGGTGGTGTCTGTCTTCCCCGGTAGTGTTTTTACTGCTGTACATTTACGAGAACGACTATCGCCTCGCCCTCCTCGGCAATCGGCACAGTTTGGTAGTGAGATTAGTTTCTTCAATTCACCACTCTTATACTCGATTTCGGCTTTCGACATCCGCGATTTTAACTGCGAAGTCTCGCCCGCCTCGGACCATATATGAAACACAGTTTATCTTATCGCTTCTGTCTCGCGCCTGTTTCCATTATGGTGAAGAAAGCGCGATATGGGACGGCAGATACCAGTTAAGGAAAAAAAGAAGACCTTTGCCGGGTAATGACGGATCGAGTAGCGAAGATGCATTGCCCTCGTTGTCCAACGAGAGCGTGAAGTAAATAACGAGTGCTAAGGGAATGGCCTTCTGCCATCAGATAGTCTACAGCTAACGTAATCCTGTCTCAATGCCTACTGACTGACGGTTATCGTCGGGGTGGAGTACAAACGTCGCTTTGGCTGTTATTCTTAACTGTCTTATGTCATCTATCTTCTTGGTCCACTAAGTGACTTCTTGCTACCATTGATGATCGTTAGCACTATCTTCGCTTCGCAGTTAGATCCCGTCTGACTGTTCCTTCGGCCACAAGTAAACCATACAAGATTATTTAGCGTCCGAGGGTATTTGTGCCGCGCTGCCTAGGTATTGAAGAACGCATATTTATGGAAATAAATTCTATTTCCATTTTGTCGTCGTGTTGGCAGTACACTACCAAATTGCCTGCAACTGTCACAGCATATACGTATTGACGTAACGGCTCTCATGCAAATGTATTCTCAGTTTGCACCGAATAATGCCAAGTGAGCATTGCTGTGCAGTAAATTGATTCTCGTGTGTATATATATATATATATATATATATCTGGATGTGTTTTTCCTTACAGGCCTACATAAATATTATAAAATTATCATTATCTGAGAAAAGTGATTAATTTTTCATAGGATTAGACTTGTTTCGATTTTTGTTTTATTATTATTATTGCAAGGGGAATCAATTTTCTTCCACTCCTATGGAAAGTCAATTGTTTAATTGATTTTTTTCCGTCCTCCTTTTATAAGTTAACATTTAATATAATTCGTTTTAGGCTTTGTAGAGTTAATGCGAAAATATTTCTTCCTTTCATTCTTTGCCATAACTGAAATGTCATGTCCGGTTGTCTCAGTTGATCTAACCAAATCTTTACAGAACGACGTCTTCCTTCACGATAAAGGTTCAGCTTTCATTCTGTCACGATCCATTAAGTAGAAGTACAAAAAGGGTGGCCGAAAGTTAGACAATGGACGTAACCACATTTAGAGGGTCGCCTACCCATTAGCACCAAATAGATGGGACGCCGTCGACGGTTTGTCCTGAAGAGCGCAACGATTGGCAGGGAGGGAGGGAGAGGGAGAGAGAAAGAGAGAGAGAGAGAGAGAGAGAGGACGTGAAGCTGCAATCTTCGAACATCTCCATGTCCGAAGTGTGCAGGGAGAAGAAAACTAATTTAAGCAAATGGAAGGCGTCGCATATGGCAACTGGCTCTGTACTAAAAGAGGATGGCAGACGGGAGACCGGAGGGTTTTATGGCTTGGCAAGAAGTGTCTGCAAGCGTCTGTCGGATTGCCCAAAATAAATAATGGACTGACGGCGAAACTTGAACTGCCCGTCTCCATGCTGTAAAACTTACCGTCGACCATGTCGATTCTATGCAAATCAGATCTTGGTGGTGGGGACAGACCACGAAAATTAGCGGTCAGATCGAGAGGGAGAACACAGCTGCTGCTAATGTCGCTAGCAGTTCAGGTTAAAGCGACATTATCACGTCGGTCAAACTCTTTGGCTCATTGATGCCGGCTTACAGACTCCCAAGATGTCTTATTGAAAATTGCAAATTTCTTATTCTATAGAAAAAGAGACGTTACGATAAATTTATGAAGTGATTCATTTCATCCACACATTCGCACTTATCCTCTCATTCGCAACATTGTTGGGCCGAAAATGCTTTTCCCAATTTTTATTCTCCATTCGCTTAATGATAATATAAAGAAAGAATTCTACTTATTAATCGATAATGCAATATCTCCCGATAACTTTAAAATTCTATTAATAATCGAGTACCGTCAAGAATTCTAACTTGTCTCTCTCTGCTCAGACATTCTGTATGCAGTGTTTGAAATTTCCATACTAGTCTGGCTTTTGGGGAAGTCGCAGATGGACTTTTTTTTCATTTTAAAGACCCTTCAGACGGGAAAGGATCTCGACTATTTGCTGTTTGTCCAACAAACATTTGCTTGGAAAGTGACAGGAACGACAAACTGGAACTGCTTTTGTCATAGGTCATTTGCTATAATGCCTTCATTTCTTCATTTGAATCTCTAAGAGTGGACGTTGATCCGAGACGTTTTTATGCAAAAAGAGTGTTTATTTTTGGAATGGCATCAGAGTTATATATATTAATCATTCACTTAAATAACTGGGATCATTTCTACTTTCAAATTACAGACTGTTACCGCAAAAAAAATAATAAAATTTATAAAACCAGCTTTTATTATTTTTAGAAGAAAGAAGACATTTTTGTTAGCGTATTTTTTTTTCTCTTGGGTTAGAGTCTACAAGGTTATCAAATGAAAGTCGTCTAACCATTTAGATGGCAGGTGAACTCCATAAATATTTACCAACTCAGCTACAGAATACGATTGCGAGAGTATTCTGGAAGCAGATGGAAGTAACTGCCACCTGTCCGGTGCATAAAATGGTGGCTTCCATGTTACTGACCGATAAGTATCTATAGTAACGACGAGTGGGGCGAGTAGGCAATGGCTAGTCTGAATACAAAAGGAAGTCGTAGAGAAAAAAGAAGGGTTAGTTGGTAAGCTCTTCCCAACTCCCAATGGCGTCTCCTTCCCATCAATCACAGAGGACCGAAGTTTATCTGTCGCAGTCGCCAACCGCAAGGGGTCCTCCTTATCTCAGGGCGGGCCCACGACAGTTAGGCTTAGTGGAGAGACGTCAGATGCACCGTTGGCTGCAACCACGCCTTTGTCTCGTTTCCCCAGTAGAGGGCGCGGCTGTCCTCTTCGTGTCAAGGCCTTCTATCGCACTGGGCTCATCTTTAGAAAGTTTCGGCCCACAAGAAATGTCCATCGTTAATAATTTGAACCGTTTTTCCCTCCACTACCGACTTCTAGCCCATAGGCCTATCGTTAACATCCCTGCTATAGATGGCTAATTAGCATATTTATCAGGTTATCTGTTTCTAAGATGTCTTCTATCTATACCCATTTTTTTTGTCCTCCCTCCTGCGCGTTTTTATTGCTTTAATTAGACTTATCGGGAATAGGGAATTGATCTGGTTTCGATTTCGATGCAACGGATCGGGGGAAAGGGGGGAAAGGACAGAAAAGAAGCGCAGCGAATCGGCAAGCCGTGAACGATATCAATCTTATGCAGTAATAACCCCGCCTGTACCTGGCGTTCGAGCGTGCAATCACGTGATTTGAGGTGGCGGACCAGGTGGCCAAAGTGACCATAACGTCATCGCTACCATCGACCAATAGTGCTTCACAACTGGACAGCATTTCGATTCGGAACACAAACTGTTTGATAGGTTGATCGGATTTCGAAATTTCGATGGCGATATAATCGATGTTTTTTCAACTGAAGAGAAATCAATTTTTATTTTTTTATTTTTTCCTCCCGTGTGTCGGTTCATTTTAGGTCGACAGATGTCAACGGAAACAATGTCCGAAAAAATGAAACAAATCTAAATTCAATAGAGACTAACAAACTGTTTAACTTCCACATTTTTTCCGATCGAAAACCGAAAGGAAAATGCTACGGTTACATTTAAAACCTGTCGAAATTATTACTTGAACATCTCCAAATTTAAAAAAAAAAATCCCTAAATACAACAAAAACCAAAAATCAGAACTAAATTTAAAATTAAGAAAATGTAACATTAATTAAATACGTTCCTCAAAAATATTATATCCTTTATGAGATCTAAATTACTTAATTAGCTTGATATACGGTACAATATCTATCATCGGATAAATTATGGATAATAAATATTATTATTCAGTGGCGGCGATGATTGACAAGCACAAATATAACGTAACAGCATTAAAAATGCCTTCTAAGGACATAGGCCTACACATGTATTATTAGATAAATTGCTTTGCAAATGTATTGAGATTATCATATTTATAGATATCGAATATCGATGAGTTATTCTGTCTAATAGGCGTGTTTTCCACTTTTATTGAATAAAATAAGAAAGATAATGACTTCTGGACGAGCGTTATGATTTAAAAATTAATATCTGATTCCATATGGTGATATATAAAAAAAAGAAAAACCTGTTAAACAAGGTTACGTTATCAGACGGTTTTTATATCAATAAATTTTGGCTAACATGCGTTAAAAATGTAAAATGTTATAATAAATTTGCAAGTACTCGCTTTAAATTTACTTATACATCATTTCTCTGAATAAAGGAAACAGAAAACAAGATGCATCTTTTTTTTTTTTTTTTATAAGCAAAACAGTAAGGAATGTTGGCAACAGTATAGGCTTACATTTTTTTTTAACAGGATATAGAAAATATATAAAAAGTCAAGTCTAATTTATAACCTTTTTTGTTGGTAAACGCGCCTGTAAAGATGTAAACAATAATTTCTAAAAAAAGAAAAATGCACAGTTAAAAAATAAATGCTTAACATTACTTCTTTTTTTAGATAAACAAAAGCATGCGGGTCTATAGATTCTCGTTTACGAATTAGCCCCATTTACGTCTTTAGTCGGCTTGAATGTCCATAATTAAGAGTTTAAATAATTGTCGTTGTCATAACCTTAGAGTGACTTTCACCTCAATGACATTTTCCAGTATTTAACAACTGGTGGATGAGTTTGTTTAAAGTCGTTTTTACTGGGAAAGGACAGTAACGTTACCGTTAGTTGTTAATTACTGGAAAGAATGTCTGCATTAAAAAGCCGTTAAGACAGCTAATTCGTGAGAGGTCACATTTAATGACTGAATCTCAATGAGACTCGCTTGTTACGGACAAGAATTACAATTATTGTTTCCGAAACCTATTTATAAAAGGACAAATTCAAGTTTTTCGAGACTCCGACAAAGTTTTCTTTTCTCCACTGCTCCTTAATGTTTGCTTTTAACAGAGCAAATGGGGCTCATTACTGGTAATGTAATAAATTATTACGTAGTTTAATTGCCAAAATGGTAGTTGTGGATACGCTGTATTTCTTGGAAGAAGTATGGCACACAGTTTAGGAAAATAAAAGAAGATATCAAAAACGGTAGATTTATACGTTTATTGTATTAGAAATGTCAAAATCTATTATATGTACTACTATGTGACGTTGTTTGTGTCAAAATGGAGTTTTTGTTACTAAACAGCATCTAGACGTTTCCACTTCATTTCGATGTCAACATGGTGTCCAGACCGCCTCCTCTGATCCTTCTCAGGCTATTTCAGTATTCCTAGTCAGCTGAGCGTTTCGCGACACAGCTCTCTTCTGTCCCCAACGTTGATCAAACAGTCGTTTATTAAACTGATCGATGTGATGTCCCGAAGTCTGCCGTCACCTATTGTTCGCTCTCCACACACACCGACACCTTGCCCAGCTCTGAAAAACACCGTCCCGCTGTTAAGGTTTAGAACCGGGTCTACACCACCAGATGCACGATGCCAGGGCCGTTGGGGGGAGGCACCTTTGGGGTCCTGCGGCGCGTGAAATTGGGAAACTGCTGCCACGCTGCGAGTCTGCTTTAAGGGGTAGCCAGACGTGAAAGCGGGGTCCATTCAGCCTGGCCAAGTCCGTGCTGACCCCCTGCTAGGGATCGGCGACTCGGGTGACAAAACCGCCGCGATTGAGTCGATGGTAGACGAGTCAAAACCTCGTGTGGTCTTTAACGTGAAGGCAGGTTGGATATCGTTGGAATTTGCATCCAAACGCGCTCCTATAATTAAAACGATATGCCGTGTCATACACGAAATTTTCGGCTTAAAATCGTTCCTAGATAACCCCATTTGTGTTCTTATAACTTAACTTTTGGTTAATTACTTTAAATAATTCTTTTCTAAACTAAACGGCTTTTATGTATTAAAAATTCTCGCCAGTCGAGTATTCGGTTTATGGAAATTGAAGAAAGATCGTTACCGAAAGTCGTGTTTGCCGAATAAATAATGGCCTAAATAAAATGACAATATAATGGTGGAAACATTAAAGTAAGGTTTCTAATCAGCTGCCTGAACTATATTTATTCTTAGGATCTGTTGGAATGTCAATGGCGAGTCGGCTGATCTTATGTCATTTATCATAATATGACGCTTCCAGTTCTCGGATCGATCAAACAAATCCAAATTGCACACCGCCTATACTCTAATAGACTAATGCAAACGTTTCTTCGATAATTTAACTGCCAGAAATTTCCTTGAAATATAATCATAGAAGGAAATTTTCACCCGTTTTGCTTAAATATTCTGTAGACCAAATCGCTTAATCAAATTATGGCAACTGTCTTCTAAAGATCATAATTTTGATCCAGTTTCATCCAAGATGCTTCAACGAATTAATTAAATATCTTCTTTTAAAACTGATATTTTTTCTTCTAAAAAAAACAAACAAAAAATTTGCTAGAATCTGAACAAGATACAAACTGAATTTGCACAGAGTGCGATATTTTTTTCTTTTTAAACAATTAAGTTTATTAACATATTAAGATTAATTTAAAAATTTGTGATGCCATCTGAAAAATAAATTTTGGTATAGTATTTAAAAAAATGGGGTGATAATGAGAATTGTTGTAAAGCATTTGGCGAAAGCTATAACATTGTTACTCGATCCTTTCCAGATGGGAACAGACTCCGGTGTATAGTAAAAGCGAGGGGAGTAGGGAAAGCAATGTCCGAACACATGTCACATATCGTGAGCCGTCCCAAATCCTTACGTGGCAAGGCTCTGACACGTTTCCCAGCAGTCCTTGTTTATCCTGACCGACACCTCCTGCCTATTGTGATAGTTCTGTCTTGTGGAAAATTTCCTACCTAATCCTGCCTTTCATCGTGGAACCTCTCCGCCCCTCCATTGGCGCTCAAAGTGTCTGAGATTACCGTTACAGTTCCCTTGTGCGTCCCAGATTGGGAGGGGCTTTTTTACATGTTTCAATACTTCTGTTGTTCCTTCGACAAACTTTTCTCTTCAACCCGACAATGTTGCCATTAGTTGGGATAATTTATATCTCACCGCTAGTTAAATACCCGATGGGAAAAAATATGTTTCATATATATAAGCCAATATATATATAAATATATAGTCTACGTACGATTCGAATACTGCTTGATAGAAAAAATCTCGGGAGGCGTTGTAAACAGAGTGATTGAGTCAATTCACAGAATGGCATTCTATATACGGAATGACATTAGTGACAACTTGTGTCGATGATGTATTTACCAATACCCCAAAGACCATTAGTTTGGCAATGTCTGACATCATTAGAAAGGATTACTGGCCATAGTGAGAGACATCTGTAGACCTATTGCAATATCCATCATCATTGCTTCTGGCTCACCTACCAATAGCCTAATCCATTTTTCTTACGATTTAACTTAGCTTTTGTTAATTTTATGACAATCTTCATTCCTTATCTCTACGTTTGGCATTACAGAATGATGGATGTCTAATTTAGGTTTTCGTAAAAGTTCAATATCCGATTTTCGTCTATAACATTTCGATTTAAAAGAAAAATCATCTATTGATTTTCTTCGATGCCATCTCCTTAAAGCTTGAATTAATCTTGTTGTTATATTACGTTGCAAACAGCAAACAGAGCGATGCTTACATAATATTCGAGAAACTCTTTCTTATGATTAAAGTTTAACAAGTCTCTAGTTCAATTTTAAAGTCTACACTTTATGAATCTTAAGAGTTATTCTAATCCAAATCTTTACATCTATTGAGTTTTGTAGTTTCTCAATCTGACAAACTTGCTAATTCATTTTAATGTTACTGTGTTTTATTAAAAAAAAGAAAAATCAAGAATATTCCAGTTGAATAGGTACCTATTATATTTAGTCCCACACGGTTGAGTAAGTCTCGAGTATTTATTTACGCCTGGCCTATTATCCTTATTAATTAAAATTTTACTGAAAAGTTACAAGTTATCGTTACTTAGCCATTTTTACCTGTATTAAACTTTTCTACTTTCCAATTTAATTGGTAAAAATAAAAAAATAAAATAAAAATATAATTAAATTGGCATCTAACAGTAAGGCACTATTATAATTTTTGTGTGTTGAAGTTGGATTTGGAGAAAGAAATATTGGTTATTTTAGATATCTCGATAGAGAGTATTGAGAATATTTAATTTATGGAATTTGCATAGATGCTTTAGCTTCTTGGTGGTTTGCACATAAAAATAAATAAATGAATTTACAATGCCCCAGAGTCATATTTATGCTAATGGGCCTAAATTTTAGAATCCAATTCCGTTGGGATCTCTTTCTAGATAGTGGTCGGGGGTCTCCCGTCCCAAAAGCGACACATGTTGGTTCCGGTGACGTCACGAGTGATGACATCCGGGGAGCCAAGTCAAGCCAAGGCTTTGTTAACCGACTTCCCCCGGTTTTTCTGTGTTCTAAGTTGGGAGTCGTAACGGAGGTCATCTGTCAAGGAAAAGAATAGAGTCGAACCCGAGACGACAAAAAGCACGCAAACACCGGCTCTATGTCTAATAACGTATTATCGGCCACATTAGGGACGGTGGACGGCACGTGCTGCCACCCGGTCACGTGACCATCGGCGGACGCCATCTGTCAGCGAGACGTGACTCACCACCACTCAAGCTGCATTATGCAAATTCCTTGCTTCACGCATCCTCCTAATTCCGTTAGTCACGCGTGAGGACCTCTTACATGACGCTTTCCAGTATCGTCTTTAAGTACGACAATCGCGGTTGGATTAAAACTGATTCGGATTCATGTTCCTCAGGTGATGCAGGGAATCTGTTGGAAGAAAATAAACTTTTCTGTAATGTTTTAAGATTAAGGAATTTTCTCTCGATTTTCTACAATATTAATTTGTCTTTCACATTTCTTGCAGTTGTTTAAAATTTGTGTTTCGATAAAAGAACGATGTATTTTACTGGCTTAATTTATTACTTTTAATGCCAAACTGCTAAATTAATTCGAATGATAAAAAATTTGAAAAGTTTTGAATCCATCACTTCCAAAGCAAATTCTGACAGAAAATTCAAAATCGTGTAGAGAAAAGCGGCGAAACAAACTACAATAGGTATAAAAGAACAAAGTCGGATCACCTGTTGATTCGAAACTTCCAAACAAAAATTTCGACTCCGAATCTCTAATAATAATAACAGTGATCATCATCGATAAGAAGTGCAACAAATTGTAAATATGAGCGATATCTTACAATCTAGATAAAATAACATCAGAATGCTCTTCACAGTTTATGTTTGAGAGTTTGGTAAACAGTAGATTTGGCGGGCCCGTGTCGTTTCCAAGGCAACGGGAGATGGCCAAAGCCGTATTTGTGTCCCCAGCATACACAGAATGGTGACCAGATGCCCAGGCAATCGGTCTGGGCCAATTTGTCAGGATCCATTGGGGTGGGTAACACGAGCTTCGTATGTCCCCAGAGGGGGGAACCAACGAAACAATAGAACTGTCAGCAGAGTTGGCGCCCTCACAATAGAAGCTCAGATTGCTTGCTTTGGGGTCAGGTGTCTCAAGCCCAGATAGACATCTTGAATGGTAGATTTTTCAAAAAAAGAACAACAACTGTTGCAGACGAGCAGCTACTAAAAAAGAAAAGAAAAAAAAAGAGAGAGAGAGAACACAATTATTATTTTTAATTTATATAATCGAAATCCCGCAGCTACAACTTCATTTTGTCTTATAAAAATACCAAACAACATATCTACATATCTTAGATTTGGCCACCTGGTCTCGCCTTTTCTCTTTAACATCACAAGCGCAAATAGATAATTGCGTAACATCAGCTCTTCTGAGAACCTAAAGGTGTGTGGTTACAATTTTTTTTTCCTTTTGCCTCCTTCTTCTTGTGTGTGTGTGTGTGTGTTTTTTTTTCTCCTTCTAAGCAAAACCGATTCTCATATCTGGGCTTACGGTGTTTGCATTCCGATTTGCTGTGGGTTTTCTAATTTTCATTATCTACCAGACTCGCGGATCTGTGAAGTAAGCTTCACCATTCAAATAGGCTTAATTGCCCCTTAGGTTTTTTATGAGGGGGAGGCAAATATTTCGTCCGGTACGGCAACGATGGAAGAAGCTTAATCAGATTTTCGAATGAGGATAAAAAAAAAAAAAAAAGAATTTTCTTGGGGGAGAGAAGTGGAAGGAATTAGGATCGGCCTATGCTTTGCTATATTTTTTTCTATACTTTTTTTTTATTCTCGTTTTTTGCTTTCTATCCCGCATAACTCAGGCTGCCTCCCATCAAGATACGGAAAACACCGGAAGCAAAGAGATGATTTATCGCTGTCGCACTTCCGGTACGTCGATGCCCGTTCGTCCAATCATATCCCGAGGGAGGAGCCAAGATAGAAGAAGATGCTTCCTGTCTTGGACTAAGGTAATCATCCTACATAAAACGCATTATTAGTAACAGTTAGAGAGACGGCAACAGAAACTCCGATAAACGAAAACTAATTAAATTAATAAAAATTCTCCGTTCGTTAAAAAACTCTTAATCTAATTAACGGGAAAAACACAATTTAAATCCGCGTTAAGGTTTTAAATCTGTTTTAAAAACTTCGGCAATCCAACATTAAAAAAAAAAAGGAAAAAAATAGAAGAAAAAAGGAAAAGAAAAATGTATTTAAACTGCTTAAAGTGTCGAGTTTACTCCCAACTTTATTGCGGGTGGAAGTTTGTAATAAATTCTGTATTATCGCCCATAATTTCGGATCAAGTTAGAGAGAAATATCCAAAATTTTAAGCTCAGGTACACATCTAGATTGGATCTATCCATCAACTCTCCCTATTTAGTCATAAAAGGCAGCTAGATAGGATCTACGATAAATTTCTTATATTTTCCTTTCTACAATAAAAAAATACCAAAAAAATATATATATATATATATTTGTTTAAACTGAAATAATCGGCGTGTCGTTCATTAAAATGCTTTTAAAATACACAATTTTATGACTCAAAAAAAAGTTGGAGCCAGGAAGGAAGGTGGTAGGGCCTAATCGTATATTGATAGTTATTAAAAGTATGCAAATTGGCTTATTTAAAGTAGTATAAAATGATTTAATAAAGTGTGAAGTTAGGAAGAAAAATTTTGTTCGATTGAGAGCGTAACTCTTGTTAAAACTAAGTTGGCTCCTTGTAGATAATTTCATTAATTCAAGACGATAAGTTACAGTACTGGAAGAATTCCACTGATTTCTATTTGCCAGTTGACGAAACAAAGACTGTTAATCTCTTTAAAAGACCTCTTGTTGTTAATCTCCGGATTTAATCCTTTGCCTAGTATGGAAACAATCCCAGTATTTCTTCGCGCCAAGTAATTTCTCGCTTAATTCAACGTCGCTAGAGATTCGATTCCTTTGTTTTTATTGTTTCATCGAGTCAGTTGAGCTTTGGGTTCCAACCTAGCGAAATAATACATCCGTCTTCCATCCATACAAATAGAATATCAAGAAATGACCGATCTTAATTCGGATTAAAAGAAAATTAACAATTAATTCTTGTAAAAATCCAGATGGATCCCCAACCTCTCTCTCTCTCTTTATTGATCAAACAAGTAATTTCATCACTGAGTCCTTTTATGTCACATTCTCTCTCTCTCTCTCTCTTCTCTCACTTCTAATAAAGAAATATAATTAACAAATTTAAATTGTGGACACATCTCCAAACTTAATTACGATTAACCTCTTACGTTTTTGGGTTTATGAAGATTCATAAACATTTGCTCTTCGAACCAAACGTGATCAATTAAATTATTTCTCTCGGTTAAAGAAAAACTACGAAATTTTCATTCGATTTTACATAAATTTGCAAAAAAACAAATTGCCGAATTTAACATTAAAATAATTAATAATGCGTTTAAACAAAAGGTCGTTCTTTATTTCGCTATTAAAATATAGGTAACTAACATTAAAAATCCAACTACAAGTTCATCTATTGCTTTAAAAACAGTATTTATATGCAAACTGTAGACAAATATTATTATATAATAAAAATTTTAAATTGTTTGGACTATTAGATAGAGAATAAAGTTCAAAATTAACATTTAAATATATATACAGCATATAAAGGTTATTCTTGAGTATCTTTAGTGATTAAGATTTGAGAAAAATGCGATCTCTGTTCCTTACATGTCGAAGAATTTATAATTATAGACTCGAGTTTATAATAGAAAGGTTTGGATCAAAATCAAAAGTAAATTCTATCCAGATAAATTGAATTAGTTCCATTAAACTTAATAAATTATGATAGTGAAAAGTAGAAGTAGCAAGATTGTTTTCTCTTTCCATTTAGGAATGTTATTTAAATTTTTCATGTTTGGAAAGATCATTATCCAAAATTCTCAACATCTCCTAAATGACTGGAAACAAGACTAATCATGAATGAGTTCTTTAGATAGCATTTTTACTTCTATAAATCAATTCTTTTGACATGTTATGTGACGTGACATAGAAGAAGTTTAGTTTTGCACAAACAAAATTTACATTACATGTTCTTTGACGGTTTTCATAATGGGATATACCGTTGAATACATCTCTGCTAACTCGTTACTGCATAAGAGAATCACCAAAGATCCGATCGGAGGGACAAGTGGAAAAAAAATCTTCATTAACAGAAGTGCCTTAATGAATATTCACAGCCATTAAGTTTAGAGAGAGCTTTATGTTGCACTATCTAGTTAAGCTCTAATGGAGAGCACATATTCTTCTTTAATATATTATATCTTATATATATCTCTATCTTTTCAATTCTATAGAAATTTAGAATGATAGCCATATGTTTAACGTTAAAAAAGGGAGAGGAAAAAAAATTATTTCTGGCAGAATTTTAACCTTTTAAATTAAGATGTGTTTAGGATGGATAAAAAGTAAACAAAAGTATGAATGGAATATTAAAAAACACTCCATTTTTAAAATACAAACTTAACAGCAATTTCAAAGTATGTTTTGCTGCTTAAACACTTCTTTGAATGATGAACAAGCGGTGAATCACATCTATTGTCAGAATGATAACTGCCAGGATATACGGGAATTGTTTGGATGGGATTATTTCCCATCTATCTGACCATATGGGATATTGTGCCCTTTATTCGGCATATCTTTGGCCATTTGCTGGACCTTTACCAGACGAGTCATCATCAATAATACAATAGATCACGGTAACTATAAATAAGTGGATAAGCGCTGACTACAAAACTCGAAATTTTCGTAGGCCTTTTGATTTTGGTTGATTATACGCTTTCTTATTTAAATAAAAATGCATGCAGGGAATTAAATTAGACATATTTTAGTAAGAAAATGTCGTGAACATTATACTAACGAATTTTTAAACATTTTTTTAATAATAGTTTCATCACTTAAGTGACGTTAGAATTCAGCTTTCTTAACTATAATCTTGGCTTAAGACTGATATAAAGTATATTCATGTATTAAAAATAAACAGCGATTTAATACTAGTGAAAAGTAATTTTCGGAAAGATTATTCCGATGAAAGAAGTTAAAGCTTCAATTGTATTTGCATCTGTCATTGTATTTAAATCCCAAATAGACTAAATAAATTACTTGAAATGGTTCAATAAATCCTAACATAAAGTTCTTCCCTCTTTTTTTCTACTATATTTTCGGATAATTTAAGTTTTCAGACGGATAAATATCATTTTGATCTTTTGTTTTCTTAATTCTAAAAACATTTAAACTCACCATCTAAACTTTAACATTAAACACTTTAAATTTCCTAATCTGTTAATATTAATAAAAGACAATCTTTCACGAGAAATTTAAAAAAAAAATTTAAAATGGCTTGAAATTAATTAAAATTTTAAAATATTAAAAATAGAAAAACAATTTTTAAATATAAAAAAATAAATATAGGAGTAAGAAAAAGATGAAGAAAACCAAGGGCAATTGTTAGATAATTCAAAGAATTTATAGAGATAATTACGAAAATGAGTGGATGTGATACACGGAAATAGACCAAATTAATAGCAGCTGTAGCAATTAATGCTTAAAGATTTTCGGATAAAAGTGCAGAGGCCGACTTAACTGCATTTGCACACATTTATTGCGCTTTATTTTATTTAGGACTAATTGAATCATCAGAGTATATGGCATCAATATTGCAACAAAGACTTTAATTAAATGACAAAAGTGGTAAAATTGCCGTACGATTGAAAACTAACGAGGAATTGCGCGGAAAAGAAAATGCGATTAAGGAAAAAAACAGAAGGGAAGAGTTAAATTTTAATTGCCGCGCGTAGCCGAAAAGAGGAAAAAAACCAGGCCAAAGGAAGGAGTGTGCGAGGACGAAGTTCAAAAATCGTGTGTAAAGAAGCACGGCGCCCGGTATACGCATGCGATTGGACTCCCCGGAGAAGACGTCCGCCATAACTCCACCCCCGACCACCCATGGCGGGTCCCGAACCAAATAAACCTAACGCCTGTAAAGGTGACCGACCCGGAATGTCCGGAGGATGTCCGGCAAGGTGGTCTCTCGTTCCGACACTTACCTCGTCAAAATCTCCCGTGGTGCGTGGCTATGGGTCAAAGGTCACGGGTTGACTGACCGGTCACTGACCACCAGGTCGCGGCTCGAGCGGTCAGACGGCCGGAGGTGGTCGATCATCCGGAGATGGACGGATCCTAAAGCACTGGATAAACAGGCAGAGCAACCGGGGACACATCGCCCCTCGGAGGTCACAGGTCGCGGGACAGTCGCCCCAAATATCTGGTGCGAAGGTGGTGAGCGCACCCGGCCCGGCTCCAACCTCGCTCGCCCAAGTCCTGAAGGCAAATGGCTGGCAGGAGCCGCCGGACTGAGGGTTTCTTGTATTCGTTTGTAATTATATGGAAAGTACTGCTTCATCTGCATTGCAATGCCGCCTCTGCTAGTGGATAATTATCAAGTTAATATGGATCATCATTGAAGCCGTGTTGGAAGCTTGTTAAGTGAATGAATTAAGGCCAGTGCCAAGTACTTGGCAGTGCAGTGGCTGCTGCATTGGTAAGTGACAAGCGAGAGATCGCTAGCCGTCAAATAAAAGCATGAGAACCACCTTCATTTACAACTGGAATCTTTGGAGGGTTTTTCCCCCTCAATGGGTTCTACCGCTCGACCCATTCCGCTTGCCCATCTCATGCAATTCGATAAAATCTTCATACATTTTAAAAAGACCTTTTTGTTTTGATAAACATATTCGCCAGGCAAGGGGATTAGGAAGTCGGTGCTGAATGGTAAAACTGGCGGGGGAGCCTTGACAGCCAGCCTGGGATTTTGGGTACCTGGTAGCCGACTGTGCAGCCGACCCCTGCAGCTTCCTATTCACTCTTTTCGTAACAAATTCTTTTGTTCACTGGCTCCTTTCTTCGTTGCTTCCCCTCTTCCATTCCCCCTCACATCCACGGATAAAGTTTTGTAAATTCTCTTTAGTCTGCCAGCAGATGTCGTCATATAAACTACTTCTGTTGGTGTCCACTTTACTCCGTCTGGACTACCAAAAGTTCTCCATTCTTCTGATTGTCATCGGATCATCCACACTAAAATGAAATTTCTTTATCCACTTCAATCTTCGCAATTTCCCATAAAAACCAACCCAAAATCCGCATCCCAACTGCAAATATCTCTAATTATAAATTAAATCTTCTTTTTTTAAATAAATTCTTTCTATATACACACATTATGGCACTTTAATTAACCTTCTAGAGCCGATTGCCTTGTTTTCTTTTTTATTTTCTTCGGCACAAAACTCAGCTATAATTAACTCACTAAAATATGAATTTTGAATATTCAGGCCAACACGATACTCTACATATTCCGTTCACGTATTATCCATATCGTGCCGAAGTCAACATAATTACAAGAATATTCGTCTACAAACAGACTGATTACTTTATCGACATGCAAAATGGAAAACATAAAGTACAATTACCAATTGACTTGTTTTGCAAATAATATTATTCGTCGTTTAAGAAACCGGATACTCTTAATTTTTGACAACAGTCATCTATTTTGGTGACCTTTAGAATCTAAAATTCATTGCAGGTTAGGATAAGCACATAGTTATTATTATTATATCGAAGGTTTTTCTCTTGTAAATATTTAAACTGAACCTAGGCCAACTTCATCGTTAGAATGTAAAATTATTTTCGGAGGATTTTATGTTTGCTAGAAAAATTTTCTAAACTATTGATTAACCGACATGTCTAAGTTAGACAACATACAGAAATGGTGTAAAATTTATTTTATGTTTTTTTTCATGTAGAATAACCATTGGATCATGGATAAACATATAAATTTTAAGTTCTTGACGTTGACATGTCCTTCGTCGACAGAGTCAATAATAGTACATCGTTCTTAAGTCGATATTTTTTTAAAAATGAGCCTTTTGAAAAGTCTCTAAAGATTATTTCCTGATTCGAGCCGTTTCTTCTACAACTTTCGCAAAATAACCATTTAATCGCCCCAAAATTAAATAATTCTTTCAAAAATCACGCAACGGGTTAAAAATTATTTTAAAATATGTACAAAAAAAATCTCGCAATTTCCTCAGTATAAAAACACGATAAACACTTGTGACAATACAATGTAGTCATCAGAGAAGATTTTCCAGATCTTATCAAAAGAAAATATGTCTTCATTCTTATCTTGTTAGATGTAATGAAAGAAAATCTCTAGTAAAATCTATTAAAAAGTATAAATGATAATTGTCGCACAGAAATGATATAGCGTGCCGAATTTACTTCTACGAAAAAATTATTTTATATGATTATTTTTCCATAAGGCAGTTGGTAGTAATTATCCAACTACTCGGCGCTACATTATTTATTATTCATGAAAAAACGATTAAAAATTTTCTTAATTTATTACATCAATTACGTGGTTTTTATATTAATAATAATAAAAAATGTAACAATTATTAAATCTTGAAACTTAGATTGAATTTGAGTATATAACGTATATCTGATGTATGCATATATATAAATATACCCGGTATATATATTTGTTGTTTGGATTTAAAATCTTGTTAAAAATATTTAAGAGAAACAAGTCTGAATGAAACCTTCTTTTTAAGTGGAATATATAACGCTAAAATGAGATCTGAGACAAGGAAAAAGATGCATAAATGGAGAAAAAATAACGTGGAAGATGAGATTACCATACGGGTTAGGCTTAATGTAGTCGAGATGTCAGAAAGTAATCTGGCTCCAGAAACGTTGACCGCTTAGTTTGACAGCAAGCTGACGGACTTGGCTTAGTCCGTACTTTATGAATAATGCATCGAGTCTGTGGAAGACGGGACTACAACTTTGATAAGTCCCACACGACTTGGGGGACACTTTGTGGCCCATCAACTCCGTGATCCGTCACGCACTCCCCCTCTTTTCTTCCCCAATCCAAACTTCGATAGAAAAGAGGGAGATGGGAAAAAAAGGAGGCAAAAAAAAGAATAGCCTACTAACATTAAGTAGTGAAAGTTGGGCAAGTCGCGACCGCCAACCAAAACTCTGCTTACTGCCGGGGAGGAGCTTCGTTTTTGATGCTGTCAACTTGATGGACAGGTCGTTTCAGCTTCTAATTTGTAATTGGTGGATTTTTATAAATATATATGATTTATAATTATATTTAATAATTATTTTTAAGCGACATATTCCATATTTGGCAGGAGCCGTGGTTAGCACGTGCCTCGATTCTTCCCGAGAGAGTCGAATGTCTCATAGTAAAGTTAGAAGTAATTGTGTTCTCTTCCTCTCTGTAACTTTAGTAGTTGTTAGAAAAAATGCCATCTACGGTTACAGAGAATAAAGCTGCAGTTTGACGTCCTCCCCGCCGAACTGTTTGTTTTCGACTCTGAAATCTCCTGTGTCGAATATCTCAGTCGTCTTATTATCACAATGACCTATGACCCGACTAGTAACAATAATAACCGCTATTATGGCCAATGATAGGAGTAATAAAAAAGAAGTTAGAGAGGAATGAGTCCAATCAATATAATACCCCGAGAGATGTAACGTATTTATCCATAACGGCACTTTTCTTTTTTTC
>WUQG02225192.1:0-21129 GCA_011317285.2 Androctonus mauritanicus
AAAGAGGATTTGGTAGAGGCAATATTGTTCCTGAGAACAAATTCATTTTAAATATAATTTTTAAAAATTTTTTCATTGTGATCTGCATTTAATTTTCAATTAGCTTTATATTCAGAGTAATCTTTATTTAAGTTTGAATATTTAAATAATAACTGAAAAGTAAGAGTTTTTGTTTAATTTTAATTTTTCAGTTAATACTTTGTATTAAGTAATAAAAAAGTAAAAATTTTTTGTTTAGTATTAATTTCTTTAGTTAATGTTTTGTATTAAATAATAATAATAATAAAAGTGGGACCTTGAAAGTTTGTGAAACTGCATTTGGGTTGATATTTCATGGTAGCGGTCATATCAAAAAACTTTTATAATGATGGAGCCAGAGCCAAAGCCTCAGTTTTAAAACAATGACTCCAGAACCGGAGCTGGAACCACAGCTGAAATATACTGTGGTTCTGGAGCTGGAGCCGGAGCCTAACCTATTTCAAGCCAGCTCCCCAGCCTTGGTCAAATCTATTCAAAATATTTATTAGTCTAGGGCAGGGATTGGCAATGCAATGCCCACAAGTGCCATGGCACTCTCAGCACATTTCTGATGCATCCATGCTAGAATGCATGTCTTCAGTTGATACATTCCTATTCTTCACCATTTTTCAAATATTTTGTTAGTTACTAACAGTTAGTATGTTATCGTGTTTCAAACTGGTCAATTTTAGTTGTACCTACTCATTTTAAAAGCATATTATAGTAATAACATATTTTTGAACTTAGTCGATAAAAATAGTTACTCTATTTTGAAAAAAATATGCGCTAAAGATATATTCATATTGTTCAACTACTTTCAATTGTGTATGCGTTTCAAATATGATATATTTGAAATCAAAATATCCAAAAAACTTACAGATCTACATTTAGATAACTACTTAAGAGCAAATAATTCCAACTGTATCGTTGATTATAATAAATAAGCAAAAGAATTACAGGGTCAAATTTTGTATTAAATTTATGCATATAACAACAATTACTTGTAATTTTACTTTATCTAATTTTGTGTTATTTTATGTATGTACTTTTAATTTTGATTTTTTAGATACATGCATGTATAATCTATTTTATATAAATATACATATTTCAAGACAATTATTTATTACCACATTGTGATTATAAAATTAAATTAGTAATTTGATTTTTTTTTCAAAAATTAAACTGCATTCTCGATGGTTTTTAAAAATTTTTATTGCATCCTTAGTAACAAAAAGGTTGCCAATCTTGATCTAGTGTGTCAACTTTGTCAAAAGCCTTTTTGTAGTCTATAAAGCACAAGAAAAGATTCTTTCCCATGCTTATGGCTCTTTCAGATAAAATTTGAAGTGCAAAAATAGCTTCTCTAGGTTCCTAATCCAGGTCTGAAACCAAACTGGATATTATTAATTTGAGAGTCAATGCAATTTTGGATGTGGGAATTGATAATCTTCAGGAGCAATTTTAAAAAGTATGGCTTAATAAACTTATGATTCTGAACTGTTCACAGTTCTTAGTGTTGTGGAATTTTGGTATGGATATGTAGATAGATTCTGTAAAATCCTTCGGGAGTTTGCCTTCTTTATTTAGTTCATTAAGAAAATCTAGTAACCTTTTTTGTATTATTGCCAAGATACTTTAACAAATCAATAGAAATTTGATCCCCATCTGCAGTTTTTCCATTAGTCATATTTGCTGTAGCTTTTTCCATTTCAGTCATAAGTATTGAGGGTGCATCTTTCTCTTTATGGTGATCTTTTCAGTTTTATTTTTATCTTCAAATAACTGTTTAATGTATTCTGTCCATCTGTATTTTATTTCTTCAATAGAATAGCAAATATGCCCCAATTTGGCTCTTATGTTATTGAATTTTGTTTTTCTATTCTTTTTAAAATAAATTGTTGTTTCATGTATTATATGGTGGACTTTTTTGAGTTATGTTTTTTATCATTTTCTTCAATCTCAATGCACTTGTTATTAAATCAATCTTCTTTAGCCACACTGCATTTCTTTGAAATTAATTTGTTTAATCTTTTATATTCATCAAGGTTTCTATTTTTTAGGCCACACCTTTTGTTGATTAAATCTCAGATTTCATCATTCATCCAGATCTTTTTTATATTTGATTGTCTAATTACTAAAACTTTTTGAAATGCTGTAATAACAGTTCTTTTGAGAACTGCTCATTCTTCTTCAATATTGTTTGCATCACTTTCAGAATTCTTTAAATAGATTTCAACTAGAGATGAAAGTTTTTTGTTTATTTTTATTATTTTTTATTAATTCTAAATTTAATCTTTGCAACCTTATCTTTTTATTTATAGCTTTAAGCTTTAAATTACATTGCACAAAAAGAAGATTGTGATCACTGTTACATCAGCAGATAGGTAAATTATACTATTATGGAGAGAATTTTGATATCTTTTGCTTATTAAGATATAATCGATTTGATTCCTTAAAGTGTTTCTTTTGTTGTCTTTCATGCTTATCCACATATATAGTCTTCTGGAATGATGCTTAAACAATGTGTTATTTTATTATAAGATCAAAATTTTCTGTAAATTCCTTCTGATGGTACCTTTACCTTGTTATATGGGTTGTTCTTGGACAACTCTGGTAGTGGGGTTTGCATGCTCTGACAATCCCAAGAGCAAAGCCAACAGTAATGCAGCTACTGCCAGAATCTTCCATGCCAGACAGATCTTGCAGGGTAGGAGGCAAACTAAGAGAGATATCTAAGAGAAGGAAAATTCTGATTTCAAACCCTGATACTAGGCAACAGCACTATCAGTTCTGGCTTAAGGCTGAAGAAACTTCATGTTGGAAAGGCTTATGTCCAGTTAACCACAAGTATGGTCAAGATAACTTCAATGGTCGTGGCTCTGCAATTTGGAAAGCAACAGAAAACTACCATATTATCCTTCCTTGCATGCCATTGCCTCTTGTCATGACTAAAAAGCAAAGGAAACTACTGCCATGTGATCCATCTGGCCAATGGTGGCATTCCAAGTCCAGATTGGATGATGTGAAATGTACTACTGATGCAGAGAAGTGAGCAAGAAGGTTTCATTCGGAAAAAGGATTACTGGAAGTTTTATTATTAAAAATATTGCAACTTGGAATGTCAGGACTTTATATCAGGCAGGAAAATAGTAAATGTCATTCATGAAGCAAAAAAAGATTTAACGTTTATCTTTTTGGAATCTGTGAAACCAGATGGCCTCACAACAGAATTATTAACGTACAATAGATAAAGATTACAACTTTATATTTTCTGGTGGTGAAAAACACAAAAAAGGTGTTGGCCTGCTCCTGAGAAGGAACTTGGTGAATGTTTTGAATGGTACTGTTCCAATCTCTGATAGAATTTTATTCATCGACTTAGCAAAGCCCCAATCCCCCCATGCTTTGTTCAAATGTATGTCCCTACCAAAGCAGCAGAAGAGGATGAGATCAAAAGATTTTATGATGACTTAGAAGATACCCTGAAATTGAAAAAGAGCAGAAACCTGTTTTTTATTATGGGTGACTTTAATGCAAAGGTAGGAAGCAAATTAAAAGGGGATTAAAAGGAATGATCGTGGAGCTAAACTAATTGAATCTGCTGAAAATCATAACCTTATAATAAGTAACATGATTTAAGCATTATCCCAGAAGACTACACACATGGATTAGCCAAAAAGACAGCAAAGAAATACTTTAAGGAATTAAATTGATTATATCCTAATAAGCAAAAGATATTGAAATTCTCTCTGTAATGTTAAAACTTACCCATCTGCCAACTGTAACGGCAATCAAAATTTCCTTTTTCATAATATAATTTAAAGCTTAAAACTATAAATAAAATGATAAGACTCCAAAGATTAAATTTAGAATCATTAAAAAATAATAAAATAAAAAGAATTCTCATCTTTAGTTGAAATCTATTTAAAGAATTCTGAAAGTGATGCAAACAATATTGAAGAAAAATGGGCAGTTCTCAAAAGAACTGTTATTACAGCATCCCAAAAAGTTTTAGAAACTAGAGAACCAAATATAAAAAGATCTGGGTGAATGATGAAATCTGGAATTTAATCAACAAAAAAACGTAGCCTAAGAAATAGAAACCTTGACAAATATAAAATATTAAACAAATTAAAGACTTTTAACTTCACTGCATAAGTCATTAACACCAAAGATAGATGAATTCAAGCACTAGATGCAGTAACATAATTCAAAAAACACACTTTATTAAGAAAAGCGAACGTTTTCGATGTTTTAAATGTCCTCTTCAAGCTTCGCCTATTCCAAAAATAAACAATTTTGAAAACAATTCGAATGTTTTCGAATTGTTTTCGAAATTGTTTATTTTTGGAACAGGTGAAGCTTGAAGAGGACATTTAAAACATCGAAAACATTCACTTTTCTTAATAAAGTGTGTTTTTTGAATTATGTTACTGCATCTAGTGCTTGAATTCATCTATCTTTGGTGTTAAACAAATTAATTTCAAAGAAATGCAGTGCTTCTAAAGAGGACTGGTTTAATAACAAATTACATTGAGATTGAAAAAAATGACAAAAAATATAATTCAAAAGAAGTCCACCATAATACACAACTAAGCACATTAAGCAAAGTAATAACACTTTAATGCAGTATAACATTTTCGGAAATTACATCTTGTCCCTCGTCAGTACCGGCAGTTACAAACATTCGAAGATTCGAATACAATTATAGAAAAAATTCTATAACAATTATATTTGAATCTTTGTAACTGCCAGTACTGACGAAGGACAAGATGTAATGTCCGAAAACGTTATACCGCATTAAAGTGTTATTACTTTGCTTAATGTGCTTAGTTTGTATTATACTGATAAAGCAAAGTGTATTTAGTTTGTTGAAGTCCACCATATAATACACGAAACAATGATTAATTTTAAAAAGTATAGAAAACAAAATTCAATAACACAAGAGCAAAATCAGGACATATTTGCTATTGTATAGAAGAAATAAAACACAGATGGACAGAATACATTACAGTTATTTAAAATTAAAACTGAAAAGACCACCATAAAGGGAGAAGATGCACCCTCAATTCTTGAGTGAAATGGAAAAAGCTATGGCAAATAAGACCAATGGAAAAACTCCAGATGAAGATCAAATTTCTATCAATTTGTTAAAGCATCTTAGCAATAATTAAAAAAAATGGCTACTAGATTTTCTTAATGAACTTCATAAAGAAAGGATTTTACAGAATATCTTCATTCCCATATCAAAATCCTACAACTCTAAGGATTGCAAATAATTCAGAATCATAAGTTTATTAAGCCATACTTTCAAATTGCTTTTCAAGATTATCAATTCCTGCATCCAAAATCAAATCGATAATACTCAATTTGGTTTCAAAACTGGATTAGGAACTACAGAAGCTTTTTTCACTTCAAATTTTATCTGAAAGAGCAATAAGGATGGGAAAGGATCTTTTCTTGTGCTTTATAGATTACAAAAAGGCTTTCAAAAAAATTGAATATACTAGACTAATAAATATTTTGAATAGATTTGGTTTTTATAAACAAGATCTTCAAATTATCCAGAATTTATATTGGGAACAAACAGCAGTCATACAAACTGGGGACAATTCCACAACCTTATGCAAGATTGATAAAGGTATTAGACAGGGTTGTGTCTTATCACCAAGACTCTTCAATATTTATTCAGAAGAAATCATAAATAATAGCTACGACTTTAAATAAATGGAACTTATATTAACAATATAAGGTCCATTAGAGTTTAAACTCTTGTTTTGTTCTAAATGGAAATGATATACTCTTATGTCAAATTCTGATTCTAGTATCACAATGTGTAGTGAATAAAATACTTTCAATGTTTCTCTTTAAGAAAATAAATTATTTTATCATCATTAATCGTAATGGCAGATTGAATTTTTGAATCTGTTTGTCATCATAATTTGCATATTATATATCTAATTAAAAAAATTCATGAAGCAATAATTTCTTAATGGTTAGAAATTGTAATAATAAATACATAAAAACATATCAGAGAACATGATAAAATTAGAATATGAAGTTAAATTTAATATAATATGGAATTTTAATAGCCATTGAAGTTGAAGAATGCTTCAACATGGTAGTCATGTTTCATTGTCCTTATTTGCATACCACATCCACTGTCAGAGCATCTCCAAATGATCTTGGACTAACCCACCTCTTAACATCTACTCTCTTGTTTGTAAATGAACTAGGAGTCATATTTGTTTTGATGTCAGGAAACAATTTAGGTCTATATGAAATTCAATCCTTTGTTTACATAGTTTTGATAAGAAGGTATCAACTTATATAAAATTTATTAAAAATCAGCAAAATATTGTAGAAAAATGATTTTTTTTGCATTATATAAAATAGATACTGGTCAGAAACAAAAATTTTAATTCAATCAGATTTAGATTAAAATATAGCAAAAATTTCTAAATAAAAATGTGGACTGACAGCTTCCATGAAAATGAACATGTTCAGAAAAAGATGACACCAATGAAGGGTTAAAATTTTTTATATACTTATAAATGATTTGTTACTGTGTTCTTAATCTATTGAAAATTTATTCAAGAATAAATTATATAATTTAAATATTCATAATTATTCTTATTTTATAAACTATTTATGAAAATGAATTATGGTTCATTAGTTCTCAATTAAAATGTAAAATTGCTCAAGTGAATCATATTATGTTACTATAATATTATAATGTTGCTGAATAATAATTCTGCTTATAAAAATATACTTTGAAATTTTCATTAGGTATATTTATAAATTGTTAAGGTATCATTCCATAAATGTTTAAAAAACTAATAATTCTGGTTAGCTGTAACAATTAATATTTTAATAGAAATTTAAAATAAATTTTACTTTTATCATAACTTTTGCTGTAGAATGATATTTTCCTAATACCTGAAAAAATAAAAAATTTCATATAAAAATTTGTTTAAAATAAATACAAATCTATATAATAAATATCACACACTTCAAAACAAATACCAATTATATTTATTATATAAGGCCAAGCCAAGTGATATTGATATTTCAGACATCTTTCAATGCTTTGAAATAATTTATCAATAAGTATACTAAATTTTAGAGTTTCCTTATTATAATCTGGATTTTCAATTATTTTCTTTACACAATCTTGCAGTAATGTCTATTAAACAAAAAGTATTTGTAAACACATCTATTTATAAAAAAAATATTAGTAATCTACAATAGAATTAATAACGTATCAGTTTAAATTTGAAATTATATTTATACCTTTAAAACATCTGATATAATAATCCAAACTTCTTTTCTATCATTCAGCCAACAACGAACTGTAGTGTCAAAGAACTTTGGCAAATGAATTAAGAATAATTCATTATTTAATCTAAAAAAATAAATTATAATTATAATTTTAGTTAAAAAGTGAATCAAACTGAAATTTAAAACAAAAAATTCATTAAAAACCTGTGCAAGTTACAGAAAGCTTCTTGCATTACAGTCAACCAAGCACTTAAAAGTTGTGAATCATTGATGTTAGGTTGATAATCATATAATGCCTGTAAGATAGATAAATATTTATTATAGATGTTACTTCAACTTATAATTAAGACAATTTTGTACATAATCATCATATAAATAATCAAAATTTACAATAAATATTTATAATTATAAAATGATTAAATTTAAACAAAAACAGTATTTTTCAATTTATTTTTAAATAAAAACAAAAACTTTATAATGATATTTTATAGTTTGTATATAATATAGTACATTAAACTAACCCATATATGAATATAAGGTATTATCATCATTATTTAGAAAAAAGAATATTTTTTCATTATCTTAAGTAATCACAGGTATTATGCAATAAGACAATTTCTTAGATCCTTTTTTTATTTTAATCATTACTGATTCTTGAATCCTTATCAATAATACATTGAAAAAACAAATAGAATATACAAAAAAAAAATATATATATATATAATATATATATAGCTTCTTATATTTCAGCTTTATTTAAGAATAGGATTAAAATTTAAACTTACAAATATAAATGAAAAGTATAGAAATGATTAGCCAATATGTAAATACTTATAATTCTTAAAATTTAATATTAAAATTAGAATATGTTTGTATTATATAAAATTTTTGAATGCAATTCTTAAATTGGATTAAAAAAATTTTGTACACATTTACTTAAGAAATCATTGTCTATACATATTAAAAATTTGAAATACCTATGTGCATGTGTTTGCTTATAATGCAAGAATGGCTGAATGGATTTTTATGAAATAATATTTGTTTATTAGGGGATTTATGCAGGAAGATTTAAAGACTCATTCCAAGAATTCCTTTTATACTGCATGTACACCTATATTGTAAAATAGAATAACGGTTCAACTCCTTTTGCAGTTGTGATTATACCATTTTTTATTTAAAAACTAACGTTTTCGGCAATTCATTCATATGCCATCGTCAGGTTTAAAATACATTTATCGGTTAAGTATTCGAAAAAAGAATGCATAACAATATAAATATGAATACGGGTTAGCATAAAAATAAAAATAAAGAAAATAAATTAAATAACATAGTATAAAATAAAAAACTTAATGGAGATAAAAACAAAAATAAAAGTAAAAATAATGCTTAGGAGTATAGCGCGCAGTTAAGTTGAATGGACCGAAAAAAAGATCTGTATGTACATATAAACTGTCCGACTGGGGATGTTATTGTTTGAGCGCTTCTTTGTTTTCTACGGTGTCTTCTAGGATGTCAGCTGGTCTGGTGCCCAAGGTTATGTGTCGGTTTAGGCTCTCTTGATGAGATATGTCCAAGCTGTTGGTATTTCGATTGCAGTGGTGTGGTTAATGGTCTTCCCGTTTTTATTGGCCTTGGTGATTTCTATTGCCTCTGCCACTGTGGCTTGGGATCTTCTTACTATGGGCTTTACGATTTTAGCTTTATTTCACTGTATCATGATATCGTTGCCGTATGCCTCCGCTGCAATTGCTGTGCTGGTGCTGCCTCTCTGAGAGGCAGCACTGGCACAGTATATATATTTTTAACAGTATATATATATTTTTTAATATTTTTATTAATCTTTTCTTTGTTAAGGTAATGTAATATTTATCACTGTATCACAAATGCATAAGCATTTTTAAATTTGCTTATTAAAACATTGGTTTGATGTTCTTGTTTTTTTTTTATTTTATGTATAACTGAAGAAGGCTTGTAAAATGGCCAAAAACATTTTTATTTGCAATAAATTTAAAATTTTTATTTATTACCGACACTATAGTACTGTATATTAGAAAATAATTTTTAATAGTTTTATATAACTTATCATTCATATCATTTATTTAGGTTTGACAAACAAAATAAAAAATCATAGTAGTTTAGGAAACTGATTCATTCATTTAATGGTAAATTTATTTTTGTTAGTAAGCTTGTTGCAGCTATAGCAACAATAAAAGAATATGCTGGTAATCAGTTAATAATTTTAATAAAATAATTTAACAATTTCAAAATTCAATCTAATTATTAAGCAAAATTTTTCTATTATTAACAATGTTTTGTCTTATTAATTTAAAAAACATTCCTTCATAAAAAAATAATTGTGAAATTTTCAGGATAAATGAAAAAAGAAAATTATAAATTACAGCATTTGAACAACAATATAAATTACAGCATTGCAGCATCATGAACAAATGCTTCAGATAATTATAAATTATCTGAAGCACTTGTTCATGATGCTGCAATATATAACTAACCATGAGAAAATACTTTTTTTTTATTTTTAATAAAGTCCAACTGAATGCAAAGATTGGCCTTGAATTTTAATTATGTTTCCAAATGTTGATTTCACTAGGAACTATCTTCTTTACTATTCAAATAGAAAATCATAATCACTTGACTTAAAAAAGAATTATTTCGGAAATTAAAGCTTATTTGCAAGTTTGGCATATATCGACTGATCTTGTACAAATCATTTTCTCAATGATTAACTTAGAACAATTGTATAATTGATTTGCCAGTGACTTATTTCTTAGCAGCATTACAATCATTCTGCATTTTAAATCCAAATGATGAGGAGGAATCCCAAAGTTTCCATTGAATTTTGCTGCTCATTTGAAAGTGCATCTGCCTTGGGCACTGTCATGAATCCTATATAGTTTGCTTGCTTTTTTTGATATTATTAGATATGCTATCTACTAATAAATGACTATACAAGTTAGAAATAGAAAATTCAATTTTGTTTTTCTTATGCAAGAATATGATCTCATAACATAGTGTTCTAAATCCATTTAGTCTTCAAAATAAATTAAAGTGATATTTTTTATGAAGTTATGTGTAATTGTCATCCAAGAGATCACAAATAATAATAAAAAAACTGACATCACAATTAAGACCGAAAGTATTTCTTCATTTTTACATATACTTTATGTATGTGAATCTGTCAGATAATAAATAAACATAATCTTTATATATAAATCTGAATGTTTGTATATATGTATATATGTTTGGTTTTGAAATCATACTTCCAAATGAGATATAATGTTGAAATTTTTCACATAATCGTGTAATGCTATTACCTTGATGAGAAAAATCCCAAATTCATGATAAGTCCTCTGGGACAATTATTATTATTATTATTATTATTATTTTTTTTTTTTTTTTTGGATAACAGAGACTGCAAACTTTTTCCACCAGAAGTCGTTCTGTTCCAAAATGGAGTCACATACATGGGCACAAGATAGACTGAAGAAAATTCAAAGTGGAAAACAAAAAAAAACCCAGAAAAATGATGCTTCTAGAAAGTATTTCGAAAGGTCTTCTGAAAGTTTCAAAGAAACTCAAGTAAGACAGAATGAGGAAAGGAATGTTAGATTAAAAGCTATGCACTCGGCCGCCACGAAAAAACGATCTGAAGAATTTGAGGGTGAAAGGACTGCTAGATTACAAAGAATGACTTCTATCACCATAAGCAGGAGAATATATGCTCAAAAGCAGCATCTTTGCAACTACGTTACTGGGGATGTAAGCAAAATTCTGCTTTTACCTATAATCCATTTACATTGTACAAATCAGACACTGATGTAGTGATTGGGCCCATGTCAACAATATGTTATCACTGTAAAGCTCTTAGATTTAAAGATGAGAGTTCAGGAATTACTTTTAAAGATTTAATAAAATATTATTCATCTTTCAAATTCTATTAAATTCATTTGTTTATGCAACAAGGTGCCTGGGTACTGCTAATTTTTGATATATTTAAATATAAACATTCACATATATCCATATAGCATTAATAACAGAATTGAGAAAATAGTTATTTTTAAGAAATAAATATGGTAGATAACATTTTTACAAAAGAAAGTGCTAACTGTATGGAATGGACACAATATTCCACTTTATATATTTTCAATCTTATTTAAGCAATAAATAATAACTGATAAATAGTCATTATATTCGTGTATTTTTAATACCATGTTTCTCCAAAAATAAGATCTAACCAGAAAATAAGCCCTGATTATATTGTCAGCCAGATGGATTCATTATACAGACAGTTTTATACATCAGCCAGATGAACATATATTAATAATAATATATAATTAAATATAAATGAACAATAACTAGATTGAAAATAAAATGGAGAGAAATCAGTGTGGAAACTTTGTGAAGCCTAGCCTACAAGAGATCTTGACTTGGGCGAAGAATTCATGGAATAAAACAAGAGATAAAAAATCACTGACAGCTGTGTTGCTAAGAGCAGTCTATATGGATAAGTAGTGCTCATTTAAGGAGAGCTCTATTGCTGACACGAGAGAATGGGGCCAATGGTTCTACAGGAAATAGAATCACAAAAGATTTAGGACAGAATCAGGATCTGGATAGTTATGATGATATTCCAGAAGAAGATAACATGACTGCATTTGAATAAATATAGACTTTTGTACATGAAAAAATAAGACATCCCCTGAAAAAAACCCTAATGTGCCTTTTTGAGCAAAAATTAATATAAGACTCAGTCTTATTTTTGGGGAAACATGGTAATAAGAACAGAAAAATAATGGATATTTCATTAGGAATTAATATGTTGAATTGCATATCCAATATGATGAATATGGGATGCAATCAAGCTCTCTCTTAAATCTTACAAAAAATAAGCTTGACTGATTTATGTAAACTGACTCTTTTCTATAAAATTTTTTGACTTATTCATGATTGTATATAGTAATTAAAAATATATATACAGGCAATCCCAACTTACACAAGTGAATCAATCATTAAAATTTTACATAAATCAAAACATACACATATTGGAGCATGCCTAGGCTATTAAAATAGTACCCTATACTGTGTCGCAAGGACATTACATCTAAAATAGTTATATTAAAGAATAAGCCATAAGTCACATGGCAAAGCAATCCCTTACCATCTTTGAGACTGGATTCAATTCTGATCCTATATCTTTAATTTTTCAGAATGGGTATAAGTTTAACCAACTTGTTAACTAAAAATTAACCTAATAAACCATAAAATATATTTACATATAATAAATGATGAAATTAAGAAGAAAATACTTTTATCTAAACGTATAAGCCAACCAGACTAACTCTCCCTGGTAAATAAATTTTGAAATAAACTGTACATTAATAATTAATATTTAATTTGAACTATGGTGCCACCATCTATTGGATTAATAATTAATTAAATAAATTTGGACTAAGGTGGCGCCATCCATTATTTAATAATCGAACTATAATTTTTGACTAACAGTTTATTTTAAAATTTATTTACCAGAGGGAGTTGGTGCTGGTTGGCTTATACGTTTAGATTACGGTGATTAATCTCCTGTGTGGTTGTTTAGTAATGATTAAATATTTTTATCTTTGTATTATTGCTTTATCCACTAAGATCAATATATTTTTGTTTTTAGTCAAGAAATCTATGTAAATACAGATCTATGTAAATCAGGATTTGCCTGTATTCTGAAAAATTTAAGTTTGCTTGGTTATTTAATTTTTGAATAATAAACTATATTTCACTTTACTCCATAGAATACTTCATGAATTTGTACAAAAAACACCATTGATTGAAGATAAAAAGAATCAGAAAGATCTGCAAGTAAGAAAATACTCATATTATTATAATATTTTTTATTATAAGTATTTAAACATTTATAAAATAATAATTACAGGACATAGCACAAAAGTTAATTGAAGCATGCAGTACTGTAGCTGGTTCTTGTTTAGAACAAACAACTTGGTTATGGAGGAATTTGGCTGTTCGACCTGGTCCACAGCATGATATACCTGATTCTGATCCAGATATTGAAGGTGATAATAGAAATTTTACTTTATATTTTTTATAGTATATTTAAATTAAAATGTTATTAATTTGAATAGAACCAATAATTGAAGAAGGCAAAAATCATTTGGGAGATAAAGAAGACATATCACAATTATCTGGCAATAATTTAAACAACACTCAATATTATAGTGTACAAGCTTTGTGTGTATTAGCTGAAGTAAGTTTATATAAAATTAATTAAATTAATTACTATTATTAATCCTTTTCCTGATAAAATTTTAAAAAAATGCACAGAAGCACTAAACAAAAAAATATTAAAGATATCTACTTAAAATTTTCCAGGGTGTTTTCCTTGTATTATACATTCATGTAAACAAATTTCAATTTTTGATAAATTTGGCGAAAAAAATTTAATTCTGTATACATTGTTTTCTATTTATAAAAATATTATTTTTGATTACAATGGAAAAATTATAAATATTTTGTTAAAAATATTTATAATTTTTCCATCTTTAACATCTTTAATTTTGTTGATTTCAAAAGTTCCAAGTTTCCAAAATTTCATTGAAGATGTAAATTAAAAATAAGAAATGAAATAGTAGATAAACTATAAAATTATTAGTTTTAGTATTTTCAGACTAAATTTAGTAACATCTGACAAAATGGGATGGTAGGTAAAATAACTTAACTGATACAGGTGAAAATAAAGTTTGTAGATCATTACAGTCTGTGATACTAAACACAGTACAAAATCTAAAATGGTATCAGCAACTGTATTATGATTTCATGTTGTTATGAATTTGTTTTATATTTAAAAAGAAAAAACTAAGTTCATACTAATTATTGACTGTTGATGATAAGGAGCCATATTTAAGTTAGCAGAATCTTATGCAGCTTACAAACCGTGATTTGTCAATGTTGTATTTATCGTAGAGTAATTTTGTTTTATATTTCATTGTAATAAACAGCTTGTTCTTTTATTATATGAAACCAAATGTAAGTAGTAGCCATATCTCTGCAATTCTTAGACAATTTTTTTTCAAGTATGTTTTCTGAAATATGGGAAGATATTACAATTAATTTCAAAACAAACATTTCCTTGTTGAATTCAAAGAAACAGATAATTACTAAATTGATAGAAAATATTAAAAACATTACAAAAATATTCAAATAACAAGATGAAAGATAAAATGAAATCAAAATAAAATATGCAAAAGAAATTTTACTGCAATTAATGAAATGGAAAATGCATACCATACAATGATCAAAGAAATACAAATATGGTATCCCATATAAGTGCATAATAATTATTAACATTTGCTATCAATCAGAGCCATCAGAGATTTTATGTACTTAATTGGAAATATCTGAGATCAGCATGAATACATCATACTGTAATCCTCAATATTGCAGTCTGTCAATATATTTTTTTAGATAATATCTGTGCATACTATCTATAAAAAGAATTAAAAAAATAGTATGTTAAGTTATATAAACTTAAAATATGGAATAATATGTTTCTATGTATTATTTTTAATATTTAATAAACATTAGATATTTTATACCACACATTATTTACGAAGCATTTGCTTATCGAATGACAAGTACTTCATAAATAATGTGGAAAATATAATTGCATTAATTTATTTAAACAAATAAAATTGTTTTTATAAATGCCAATCATAATTTAAAATTGCATTTTATGATAAATGGAAACTCCAGTGATAGAGTAAAAAATGTAAATTTATGTAAATCTGTTTTCTTGATAGAAAATTTCTTTCCCTTTGATCAGTGATGAGTTTTTCCTATGTGATTTTCATGCCCTTTCTTTTACTAGAGATGGATTATGCATTATACTTAATGCATTTCTGTTATCCCTCAAAAGAATTGCTTAAATAAATTTTGCACTTTCTATTTCTCTGAATTGTAACATTCATTTCATAGGCAGTTTGATTCTGTATTTTATCAATTTCTTTCAAACTTTCATCACTTTGACATTTTTCATTTATCCTATCTTTATTTTCCTCTAAAATTGCTTAATTTGATTGTTTTCCTTTTCTTGGCATGATTAGCAAAAGAAATTTAATAATTATCAAAATACTAATCTTTTACCAATAGTTATTCAAAGTAAATAATAAAATAAACTATCAGAAATTATTCAAAGTCAAATACCAGTTAAACGCTATCATATACAAACCATTGAGTTAGGTTGCACAAGCAAGTTCGCATTTATATTTTAACAATTGACGAAATTCTAAACACTTCTCTTATTACAATTTCATTTCTATTATATAAAATATAAACAAGTTTTTCCACTAAATGGACAACTATTCCATTTATCATATAATATATCCAATTTTTGTTTAAGATATTTTCATTTTATCAAAATATTATTTAATTATTGTTTTTCAATCAAAATCAGTGTTATTTGTAAGAAAATTTTAAGAAAGAAAATCCTTTCTGTTAATCAAATAACTGCCTATAAATTGCAAAAAAATATCTAAATTTCTTAGTATTGTATTGTACTGTATTTTGTTTTGCATATTAGATGTTTTTGATGAGTTGTTATTTATTTTTTAGATGAAAACCATTTTTCTGAGATATTCTAACAACAGTATGTTAATTCATCATAAAATACCTTCTCTATTTTTAAGAAATGTTTGATAAAATAATAAACATACATATATCAAATTTAGTCAAAATTGGTTGAATGATATGAACTGCAGGATCATATCATTCAGGATGAAAGGACTTTCTACTCCTTTGATTTTAACTAGGCCTCTTTCAATTAGACATTATTTTTCAGAAAATCTCAAATAACATAAGTAATATTTAAATTCTGGATTTGTTCCAAATCAGTTGAACAATATGATCTATAAAGACATTTCTAGAAAAGAGAATCAGTTTCTGTTACACTTTTTAATTTTAGCTGAATTGGGATAATAGATAATAATTGATAAAGTGATAATAATTGAGCTATGATATGTCTATATTCCAAATATAGATAAAAGTAGCTAAACAATGCAATATGTAAAGGTATTTATGGAAACAGATCCCCATTCCTTCTTTATTTTGACTTGATTGTGTTGATATTTTCAGAGGATCTTAAGTAATGTAAGAAATACTTATATTCAAAATTTCTTTGATACCAGTTGAATGATGTGACCTTTAGAGATTGTCCATGAAGAAGAAAAATGACAATTTTTGTTAATTTTTGCAGTTTTTAAACTGCTCTAATTCGATTATTAATTGGACTTGAAATTTCAAATTTGACAATCAGTGTCCTATCAAATATTTTTCTCAAGTATAACTGTCAGATTAATAATAATTAACTTAGGACTAAAGTTACAGTGAATTGAATTTTGATTGGAATGACTCCAGTAATAAGAGTCAGTCTGTGACTATTTGACTTAGAATCACTGCCATGTCTCTTGATATATAGCTTCATGTTATCTCTAGACCATATAAAATTAGTAATATTAAATCAGTGGCTATCAAATCTTACAGATTATGCTCACATTTTCATGATTTAGAGAAAGAACTTTTCTAAATTGTTAATTCTTTTGAAAAGTACAGATTTAATAACAAACACAAAATCATTAATGAAGTTAAAATGAAATATTATGTGAACAAAGATAATATCCATAGACTAAATAGAAATATTGGAAGTGAATAATTTATTTGGAGTATACCAGAATATAACATGCTTAATAAAATCAAACAAGTTTTACAAGAGCAAAATAATATAATAGTGAAATCAAAAGAAATCCTACAATATAGAATAAAATTAAAAATGACAAAGAAAATAGGCCAACTGAAGAACAAGCTATGGTATATAATATCCTAATCTATAGCATTGCCACTAATAGCAGAATGGAATATATAGGAATAACTAGGAAGCAATTACAGAAAGAATATGGTAGCATAAATTGATATAATAGCATCAGATTTATTTCATACTTATTGATATAGCAACAGGCAGAAATACTACTGCCTATATGTCATAGCATTTGAAAAAAATATGGAAGTGAATTAGAATAATGTAATAAAATTAGAGAAAACATTTGATAAAGATTGTATACAAGAAAAATAGCATCTATATCAAGAAAAATATTATCAATCCAACAACTAAAATGAATTTATTTTAATTGTTGGATTTTGGAAATAATAATAGTTTCAACCTAAGCAATGCTTGGATACTTCTTCTAATTGTAAATATATATTATTAAAAATATAAAATACATTAATCTTAAAATATTTCAGTTACTGCTATAAATAAAATATAGTAAGTGAAATTTCATTTGACAAATGAAGTCAAAAGACCAAGAAATTTTGTATAAATTGTATTTCATAACTATTATAAACATATGGAAGTATATTCTGTCTATTATTTTTAGTTTCTTGCTCCAGTATTAGATGTTGTATATGCAAGTGAAGAAAAAGAAAAAGTTGTTCCTCTTCTCAACAGCATTATGTATTATGTTACTCCATATTTAAGAAATCACAGGTAAAATTGAAATATACCATTATAGAATAATTATTTAATTGTGAAATTAATAATGGTTTTTTTTTATTAGTCCCCATAATGTGCCCAGTTTTCGAGCATGTTCTCAATTACTTGCTAGTGTGTGCACTTATCAATATACACGCAAAGCATGGAGGAAAGATGTATTTGATCTTTTATTAGATTCAGTATTTTTTCAAATGGATACTATCTCAATCAAATACTGGCAAACAATCATTGATCATTTGATGACACATGATAAAACTACTTTTCGAGACTTCATGAGTGAGTGAAAAATAAATTAAACATTAATTAAATTTAGTAGAAATTCTAATTTAATTTTGTTTTAGCTCGTGTGGCAATGGCACAATCAGGTTCGCTAAATTTATTTAGTAGTAAAGAGCAAGAATATGAACAAAGAGTACAATTGTTGAAAAGATTATCTTTTGTTTTGTTCTGTAGTGAAGTTGATCAATATCAGCGATTTATGCCTGATATTCAAGGTAAAAAATTTGATATTTTTCTATTAAAATAGTTTAAGCTGTCTAATATAATAAATTTTTTCAGAACGGCTCTCTGAAAGTCTCAGATTACCACAAGTGCCTTCTGTTCAAGCACAAGTATTTTTATGCTTTCGTGTGTTGTTAATTCGTGTATCTCCTGAACATGTAACTTCTTTATGGCCTGTCATAATTACAGAAATGGTAATATTGTTTAAATGTTTAGTTTATTTTCTTGTTTATTCTTATTGATTGTTGCAATAATAAATAAAATTTAATAATTATTTTATGTAAATATTGATATTTGATGATTTAGGTGCAAGTTTTTCTACAGATAGAACACGAATTATGTACAGATTCAGAAGAATTTAGGTAAGTTTTGACATTCTATTATATTAAATGATACTAGATATATGTTCAGACATATGAAATTTTATGTATAAATCATTGTTTTAGAATTTTATAACAGTTTTCAGGTACTAATATTATAATTTTACTTCAGTATTTGTGAATAAATACATTTGAAACATAGTTCTATGCAGAAAAACTTTTTAACTAACAAGGAACATTTTTGACCTCCTGAATAAGTCAAAAATATTTCTTATTCAAGTTAACATTTTCTTGCTTAGAACTGTGTTCCAAAATTTTTAATTCACAGTGTTTTAAGATATATTATTTAAATAAATAATATCAGATCAGTCCATAAATTCATGCATACTTTTTTAAGATTATTATTGTGTTATTGATTGATTAATTCAAATATGAATATCTGTCTGAGATTATCTTGTGTAAAAGATACATCTAATTGGTCAATTTATTATCAACTTTCATGAAGATTTGACAAAAATAAAATTTAAATAAATGAATATTGATGATCAGTCCAAACAACATATTTAGTTCTTGAGTGATGAAATCAGAACAAGTACAATAGAAAAATTAATTGAAGTTCATAATAAGAATGTCATCAATTTAAGTATTGCTTAAAAATGGTTTCAAAGATTAAGAAGATTGCAAATTAGTGTAGAGGATCTCGTTCCAGATATTTTGCCAAGTTCATCAACAAAGCATTCATTAGCCTTGTGGATGCAGAATCAGAATTAATAATAGATCAGATTGTAAAAAGATTCAGTTCATCTCATGAAAGCATATATTGTCACCCACTGGAGATAGAAAAGATATTAAAGCTTGAAAACTGGATGTCACTTGAGTTATTGCAAATCATTGTCAGTAACAAAAAACATCTGCATTTTTTTTCTAACTCATTATGCACAGGAACTAACTGATAAAATGTTGGAATGCTATCCCAAAGATCCCAGTTCAGTTTTGATATGGTGATAAAATTTTATTTCAAAAAATTACTTTTAAATTTCTAGTCTAATTATCAATTATTAGATGACACCAATTTAGTCCAAATTTAAAAATTAACTAATTATTAATTCAATAGATGGTGGCATTATAGTCTTGATTTAAAAATAATTATTAATATTATAGTTTAATTTAAATTATTACACTAGTGGTTAATTTGGCTTAGAATATTTGTTTATACAGAGTGATTCAAAAAGGTTTTGTCAAAATTTACAGACTTGTGACAGATAAAATTAGAGTAAAAAAGTCTAGTTGTGTTTTACGATTTGAGACTCTATTTAAAAGATATAATGCATGAAAGTTTCTTGATGTCATTTCTGGTTCAGTCAAAAATTATTTTTAAAATAAGCTTATTTGCATTTTTAAAATCATCTATAAATTTTGACTATTTAAAAATTATCCTAAAAAAATTTAGAGCATCTAGAACATATTGTTTATTAAATTAATGACCGATTATTTAAATGAAATGTAATTGTTGTACAAAGACAGCTCCATTTTTGAACATAATCATTTTCGAATGTTAAATTGCTAACTCTTCCTAGGTTGGTAGTTGTGTATTGCTTATTACAATCTTTTTGAGAATATTATGAATCACTATTTTTATGTAGAATTGGCAGATATGCATCTCATTTATGGGCATGCACCAGCCAGAATAGTAGACCAACAGAATATCTGTACAGGAGAACTTTTCTGCAATGCAGATATCCATCCAGAGTTATTTTTACAAACATTGAACATTTTATCTAACATTATTAATTAATTAAAATTGCTTTAATTAATTAATTAATTAAAATTTGACTTTACAATTTTGTTAATTTAAGCCAATAAACTTAATTTCAGTACTTAATTTTTTTAATGTTTCTTATCTTGTATCAAAATGGAAATGGCATCACAAAATTTTTATGTATTATAGCTTTTAAATGGAGCCTAAAATCAAAAAATATGACTAGACTTTTTTACTCAGAATTTTATCCTCTACAAGTCTATAAATTTTGGCACAACCTTTTTGAATCACCCTGTAGATATTCCCTTAGTTAATTTCAATTATAATATATTACTACCACCCATTTCTACATCAATAAAAGGATTAATTTCCCAAATTCTGTGGCTCTATGCTCCTCTCTTTCATTGATATTAGGATGCCTTTGTATAAGAGCATAGCTCCTGTCTTTAGATTCAAATCTTCTCAGAATGAATTTTCCAGTTCTTTATTCATGACACTTAAAATAATAACAGTGCTATATTAACTTTAGCTATTTCTGTAAGGAAAAAAAAAATTTTGAATTACAGATTTAGGCTCTCAATTTTCAGACTTAACTTCTTGATGTCTTATTGAAATACTTCTTATTTTAAGTAATAAATAAAAGTAAACAATAAGCCAAATAAATAAGATAAATCATATATTCA
>WUQG02225303.1:0-21128 GCA_011317285.2 Androctonus mauritanicus
ATTAAATATAAAAATTCGTGTCTCCCGCCACGTCGTGACACGTGTTTAAACACTCTTTGGCAAGATACCTATCATTCCTCCCCCTTTTTTCTTAAAAGGCGTATTTTTTACGCATACGACACGCACTTTTTTATCGCCAAAGTTTATTTGACGTCAAATGACAGCAGACGCTTTTTACGGGCCCTAATTTCAATTACCGTCGACTGGCGGACACTCAAAACGAGCTCCCATATTATATGCAGATTATTATGTGAACTTTCAAGATAACCCTGTTAATGGATTCTGCAGGAAGATTATAAATTAACTCAAAGCAATGCATTTCCATTAAGAATAGTTAAATTTGCAATTATTCACTATCCATGTGAATCTCCAAGAATGGATCTACTTTGCAATGCTAAAACACTTTGCTAATTAAAATCAGACATGTAAGACTTCATTGTTATTATTTTTTATTAATATGCAGATGAAATGATTATATTCATCAACTACTCAGAGATATAAATAGTTCAAGAAATGCATGGGTTGAATCATAAGGGATGAGTAAATCCTGACATCATACCATTCTATATTTTATCGTCATCTCTGCTAATTATTGATAAATTATAATGCTAATTAGAATATTAGCCGAAACGATTCGAGATGCAATCATAGAAGCTACGATAAATAGAAGAGGTGGGTTAATTATGAAAGCTGCAAAAATGCAGCAGCTCTGTCAACAGAGCAATCATTCCGAGCACGTCAGAGCTTACAAAAATTAATAGGTCGGTCGTGATTTCCTGCCGATGTCGATGCGACATGTCTCATTAATCATGACAAAAACATCATTGGAATGTTAACGGATAGACATTCAGGTAGAGACACAATTAAGTTAACCTTATCGTTTCCTAAATTTACAATTCAATTACACCCCTCCCTTTCAATATGGATTCTGTTATCATTTATAAGATACCATCTCTACTTTGAAAGCAGATAAAAAATCTTGAGTTATTTACTAGCTTTTTTGATTGTTAAAAGGAAATTTTTTACAGTTATAAATCTTTCGTTAAATAAAATTTATTAATAATAATTGAGAAGAAAAATTAATTTAGGAAAAATAATTTTTTTTGAGGTTGTACCCAACTAAATATAAAAAGTCAACACTTCCTCTCAGGGTGACGTGTTTCTAGGTCGGAGTTTGATTTATTTGTATTCTACGTAAGGAATTCTAACTATGGATTCTGTTATATCTGATAAGGATTTTTCTCCGTAAAATTTTATGGATAATCTTGAATTCTTAGAGAATAGATTGTAAAGAATTGAACAGGTTTAAAAATGATTTTATATAAAGTTAAAATATTTCAGAGAAAATATCCCCGAAGGACTCATCAACAAAATTTTGTATTCATTCCTTCACAGTGCATCTGGAATCGTTCACAATATTAGATAAATACAATAGATCATAAATGCAGATTTTTCTCGTGTATCATCTATATGTTTACATACATTAATAAATAATATTTATTGCCAAAAGGATATGTACATTATAAACATATTTTTCGATGTAACTATTCTTACTTAATGTTTGATTGACGTTTATGGGGAAAACTTTACCTTTTAAGGAATTCAAAGAATATCCTGTTTGCCAGTTAAGAGGCATAAAAATATTTAGTTATTCGAATGTAAACCATGTATCAGTTAAGACCACCTACTGATTAATCTCTTAACTGGTTTGCGATTTTAATTCCAAAGACGAAAATCCTGATCATCTCCAAAAGGGACATTGCAGTGTCCTCATGCATCTAATACGATGAGACAGCTATGTAAATAGTATCCGCTAATATAAATGTCAGGTAAGTGAAAAATAACTGAAAACATGTTCCTCAAATATTTTCAATTGTTATTGTATTAGTAATATTATGAAATTATTTATCCTGTAAAGATCGTGATGAATTTTATAATTCAAATATTTGAGTTAAACACAAAAGAGGAAGATTACTAAGATTTTTTTAGATGATATTTGATAATTAATCATGATGATTTTAGATATAAGGTATCTGTTCATGTTTAATAATTTTATTAATAATGTTCGATCTATCTTTAATTATCCGTTAATACCAACTTGGATGATCAGATGATGAGCCATGACTTCCATCGAAGAGTTTTATGTAAAATCACGAATAAATATGCTAACTTATAAAAAATGGCATGAATTTATATAAATATAAGTACAAATTTTAACGAAATCATGCACTAGTTCGGTTAAATTTCTATATAATATTTTGTCAAAAACAATAATACAATTATATTAATAAATTATTTCTAAAAAAATTGCACGTCATGACCAAATATCTTTACATAATTTACATGGAGATTTTTTCTAATTTATTTATTACAAAATCATATGATCGGATCGCATTTAATCTGAAATAGCTCGTTAAAGTGTCATGGAGTTTTTTAAAATTACCTGTCACATCTGACATTCAATCATGCGATAGAAGATTTACACAGCTGAGTGATTTCGAGCTTTCCCCGGATTTAGAAGTAATCAGTCGAAGTTATACCTATGTAAAGAAGTTCTAATTTATGGAATTAAAAGATATTTCGACTGCAATTTCTTCGATTACAAAGAGAAAAAAAAAAAGGAAGAATCAGCAGCTCGTAATCTTTAAGAAATTATTTCTCGCCAGATCGTTACTAATTTTAAACCGATTTTTCGCAAATGGAATTAAAAACCGACTACATCTATCACAATCCGTTATAGATAATTACACTCTAGACAACGAAAATTGGAAGGAAATGAGTTCTCTCCTAATCAGTGATCGTCATCAAAGGATTCAAGTGTTTAATTCCCATCCAGTCGTCCGTAGCACTTGTATTTGATGGAGCACGCATTGCCCCTCTCAATCTTGGAAAAAAAAACATTATTGCTAATAAAAGGGGCAAAGAAGGCGTTTAAAAAATGAACAGGGATGCTTAAATTATTCCCCACAGCTAAAATCCGTACAATGTAAGGGCGTGGTATCTCTAAGATTGTTTGTTGCCAAAGCTGTCTTATGTGTGCATCATCTTTTTTTTTCTCTTACTCGCGTGTGATGGGAGAGGCCAAAGGGGGTAAGCAATACTGTTCCGGTAATCGATTGCAGCACACCCCCTTTTATCCACTATTAACACGGATAAGGGGGCGTAATTGTAAGGGGCGTTTTCATGCAATTCCTCAAGGTTCTAATATATCGACAATTACTTTTAAATTTTGCGATCGTCCCTTCAAACCCTAACGATACACATCGCTTATGTAGTTTGAAGGTATAATTTTTTACTCACAATGTGTGTTTAGAGATGTTCCAAACCAATTTGTTTTCTGATGGATTCTCAATCTGGTGAAATGACCGATTGCTTACAACACATCAAGCTTCCTTTCGGAGTTACACGAATTAATGAACACTTCTTAATAAGCGAAAAAAAATGCCATCGTTTACAAAAAAGATAAAAATATTAACACAAAGCGTATACAAAGGTAGAAGAAACGTTTTAAAATATTAGATGCACATGATATATCAATTAAAAAAAATAGCGACAAGTTTAACTACTCTCTCCACTAAATCTTCAGATATTTGTCATATAAACTGGTCTAGTTTAAACAACAAATTACTTATTTTAATAGCTATTTTTCAGAAGTGTAATACTATAAATTTTGATCTGGTTGTAAATGTGCAACTTATTATTTTGTGTCGAACGATTGAGTAGCGTGACCAGCACCAATATCTACTATAAGACTGTAGGTAATGCATAAATCCACAGATAACATCTACCAACGACAAGCGGTAGCTAAAATTTTCCAATCAACCTTTAGGTTACATGATATCTATTGAGGCTTTCACTCACATGCAACATTTGAGGTGTCAATGAATTAATACCTCAATGTTGATCTCCCCACTTCATTAACAATTATAGAAAAAGAGGAATTCTAGTGGATCTTAATTCATCGACGACTTTTACCTTTTCTATCAATGATTATTCTGTAAAACAGTATACTCTAATTTATACGGCTGATGACAATGCATTTTGTATTTGTCAACTATAGATTTATAAAATGTTTCATATGATGTTCAAGATTCTACATTGTTTTACTAAGGAAATTTATTTCAATTTAGGATGATGAATCATTCTGATTGGTAATAGTATCTAAAACATACATCGAATCATGATCCTGCATGTTAAGGTCCGGAACTATGTCATTCACTTGATCGTAAAGTAGAAAATTTATGTTTAAAGAGTGGCATTTAGGTCACACTCATCATCTGAACTAGATAAGGGATGCATTTTTCCTCTTTTTTTCATTGTGTGCATGTTATGTCTGTTTAGATTTAAGAATGGTCTTTGGGTATACGCAGTCACATTTTTTTTTCTAAATCGATGACATTAAAGTAGATATTCTATCAGTTTTAAATTGTGTAAAAGTTTACATTTTATTTTGTTTTAATGGGATATTCAGTTACATCGTCTGAGATTCAGAAATTACTATACAGTACCAATTTGTTTCGAATCCATAACATTTTCTTTATGGCTAATTAAGATTATTTAACGATCAAAACAAGAAAAAACATAATTCCTTAAGTATGTTTTTATTGAAATTAAGAATATCTAGTTTTGTATTATGGATGAGATTACGATAGAAAAAACAAGATTGTTTTGTTTTATTTGAGTATGAAATATATAACTCGCATATTTATAAAGACATAAAATTTGGTTCCCAATATAACAACCATACCATAATTAATCGAATTTTTATGAAGAATAGGGAAAATATTCCATAAAACATGGTTGGCAATGTGCCAAATCTCGAGTGTCACGTGAACTGACAAAGTTAATATATGGGGAACTCTGGTGAACAAAGTTGACTTTTCGTTGAAATAATTTTTTTTTACGGCATCTCGTTTGCAAAAGATTGTACCTAATGTTTTATTTTTACAGTAAAAAAATACGAAATTTATGTCGCATTTTGTTTGAAGATGTGTTTAAATTAAATAAGCTTTCTTAAACTTTTCAAAAAATATATATATCATTAAAGCACATTCAAATGTATTTTATGCAGAAATTATCATTTCGTTATAGCTATAAACTGTAATTTTCAGATATAAATGATAAACACATAGATAAATCTATAAAAAAATTGCAAGTCATCTATTCAAGCAACTGAAATTCTCATTTAAAAAAATAATTGGTTATTAAACAAAATCATGCTTGCAAAACATTAATTTCTAAGTGAATCATTTAACAAGTAATTTTAAGCTTAAAAAACAACACATGTATCATTTTTTATCGTTTAATGTTCGAAATGCATATAAATTCAGTGTATAAAGGTAAATAATTATGTGTCATATGAATAAAAGTCAATATTGATAATTTATCAAGAAATACACCTGTAAGTATCTACTTGTTACCTTTGTAGAGTCGTAGTTCATGGAATTGGTTAATAAGTTCGTCAACGGGTGGTAACTTGTAACAGAAGAAACCATCCCTTATGCGAGAAAAACCACAGGTTACCATCTGACTTATATAGATCTGCATGGGGTAGATAAAAATCAGCAGGCAGTCCAGTGCGGTGTCCGGATAAAGGAATAGTTAGTGTTAGCTTATAAAATACTTCTACACGTGGGAATGCATAAAGGAAAAAAAATATGTTAAAGCTACTAATGAAAACATAATTCAATAAAAAATTGCTGAAAACCAGGACATATCAACGAGCGACTTTGCAGGAAAGTTCTGTAAGCAAAAAAAACCAGAAGGAAATAGTTGATATTTAAGAGTTTTGACGTCATACTTTTTAATATTAAATACGCAGTTTTAATGAATTATTTCGTATTGATGTTTTGTTACGGTGCTTGCATTCGCTTAAATTAAAAAGTCAAATTTATGATAATAATGCAGGACACACATGGCCTAGTCACTTGCACCCTCTTAGGTTTATTATGAGTTCGTGTGCTCAATGTATCATCTGATCTTCCCTTTTAAGGCATGAAGATTTAAATTTTTATTTGTTTGTCCACCTTATGGCCTTGTTTATACATTTTAACTTGCTAAATTCAAGGATGCTTTCGGCAAATATTATACTAAAAGAGAGAGAGATTAGTTTCGGAAGTCATAAAATTGTCGAAAGTACGAATTATTATTATTATTAAAAACTTATTAAAACAGGATTTAGTGCATGCTAAAATTTGTTATGACCTTAACAAATCCAAAACATGGAAGGATCTATTTCATAGTTTATGCAAATTTTCCAAAACTCGGAACATTTCCAAGCACATTCAAATGTGCTTGGAGCATTTAAAGCATTATTATGATAATTTAAGCATTATTTAACATTTATTTTAAGCATTATTTTGATAATTGCAACTTTACGGATAGCAGATTTTTTTATGTTCAGATGGATAAATTCAAGCTTGTAAAATTAGTGCGACTTTTAGAACTATCACGATGAGAATCTCTTCCTTATATATGAAAGATGTTTATTTTTTAAAAAATGAATAAATTAATAAAACATTTAAATAAACTGTTAGTATAATCCACGGACTGCTTATAAAAATGTTTATTTTGAAATCAAAACATGTAACCAAAACTGAAAAATACCATCGAAACCAAGCGAATCGACAGAGGAACTCTAGCAGAAATATTTCTAAATGGCCATATAATGTTTGTCTAAGCTATAAACACCAAATAAAGAAATAACAGATTGCCAAATAAATTACATTTTGGTGCAGCAAATGGTGTTATTTACTACTCATGGGGTCGCCTGTCATTTCTTTCAGAGTGCACGCGTCATGTGATCGAGTGACTGTACCCCTCCTCTTCCAAGACGTGCGGTGGGTTGGATACTTAACAAGGTGTGTCGCTATTTCATGTGTCGTATGTCCACCTGAAAACCAATACCTCAATCCGTGTTACAAATTGGATTAGGAGAGTAGGTGTGGTGTGTAAGTCTATGTAGTACGAAGCTCTGAACATGAAAAAAGCTAATCTGGATTTTATTTATTTAGTTTTTTCCATTTATAGCCTATATTATTTTATAAAATTGCATCTGATTATTATTATGTTCTATTTTTTTAAAATATTACTATAGAATTATCAAATGTCACCCCAGAAATTAATTTTTTTTTCATATTTAATGGTTCTCATAAATATGTTACATCACATGCTAAGGTTTTGTATATGAAAAATTTCAAAATTGAAAAATATTTTTCATTAAAAGCTTTCAAGTTAGATAAAGGCAACTTAAAAATATTTATGTTGCTCAACATGAAAAGCTCCGAAAGTATATTAAAAATTTGATTAAATCATAATTAAATATCTTCTATAGTAAAGAAGATATAATAAAATGAAATTGCAAAGGGTACAGTTTTAATATGCAGTAATAGTTCAGCTATTCTTATTAAGAGTATAAAAACTGTAAAGGTGAGAGGTCTAATGGTTTATGTCATAGGTCTCAGTAAGCATTTAAAAATTGATTAATTTAGACTTTAGTTTCCTATTATAAGCACAGTTTTTCCTTGACGACATTTTGGTATGCAGAGACGCACAGTATCAGAAATAAAAAGTTTTACGATTGTTCGAATGAGTGATGTATAAATTTTGAAATTTGAAAGAAATTTAAACATCATATATTGGATAGCAGAGTAATCCTTCCGCCCCGCAGGAACATTAAGCTTCAGACGGAAGGCGGCACTATTCACCTGCTTTGCCGCCATTGTGTCGAGGGTGATGTGATGGGACTGGGCTAAACTCATAGGAATCCACCCACACCTTCTACATAATTATGTTGTCTCCCGGACATGGGGGCGTCCCATCATCCACCAGTGTGATTAGTACGAGTATTGCACAACTTAGACACTTCTGTACAAGAAATAAAGTTTACTTATTGATGATCCAAAAAAATAATTCGTTGGTTTTAAATAACTAATTATTTGATCATCTATGGGAATAAATATATTATGAAATAAAATCGATCACAATATAAATATACTATAGTATATGTTGTATATGCATTGACACTAGTTGAAAGAGCACAAATTTTTAAATAGCCTATCTTTGCATTCAATTTTAAATTTTAAAGCTTTCATTCTTAGATATGGAATAGAAGAAGGCAGGTGCAGTAACACACCCCCAGACAATGGCATGTTTGTTCTGGCAAAAAAAAAAATCCATTTTAGTTTCTCGGCCCCCATGCAGGGTCTATTTGTTCTCCGCCTTTACATTGTCACCGACATCGTACTTCACCTCTCTCTAGGATCTCGTGTCCTTTGACCTTATTCCGACCTTAAGCGATGACCGAATTCGCCAATACTAATTGGTTCCTATTTTTCTTCTCATAGTTTAGATTTTTTTTTTTACTTAACGTAAGGACGACAAATCTTTGTGTTTTAGTTAATTCGAACCGGATAAAGTGTCATTCTTCTTGCTTCTGAAAGAATTCCATTAGACCCACAGATTCATCACCATTAGAATGTTGGCAGGAGTGTCCGAAAGCTTGGATCACAACTCGATCCTTGAGAAGGGACCACGCGACTATGCTTATATATAATCATAGGCTGCTCTTCTTATCCCAATCTGGTTTTCCTGTTCTTAATAACCTTTAATTGGCTTCAATGTCTTTAACATTACACGCGTTCCACTTATGAATTATTTACTTTAACAGGATACATTCATAAATGTCACACAGATGAGGATCGCTTTTCGCTTCCCCATTTTTTCTTTTCTTTGCCAGTGCTTAGCTACTGATTTGTGTTTCTCGGTAACTCTTGGTAGCTCTTCTTTGTTTTTTACCATCATGAACTTGAAATGAATAAATGCAAATTAAACTAAGCTTGTCCTACAACTTTTGTGAGACTATAGCATATTTTAAAGAGAATTTTTAAATATTTTATTTATGCAAGAAACATTATCATTATCTATATTTTATTAGATACTTTTCTTGATATTTTAAAAAATTTCGTCAAATTTTAAAAGATAAATTAATATTTTATTCGTCTTGAAAACAAAATATTAGATAAAAATTACTAAATATCATGAAGATATTCATTGCTAAATTACCGACGCACTTACTGCTGAATCTCGATGAAATTAAGCTGTGGATTGCAAATTCCAACACATAAAATGATAAAACTGCGTATTCTGAATTTCTATCATAAATTCTAATGAAATTATTTAGCAAATTGCGACAGAAATTCAGAATGTGCGATGATTTCAATCGTGGTTATGAGTAAAGTCGGCTTTAGATATGGTTTAAAGTCATAAACATAACTGAAGCTATTAAATAAATTTGCTCAACTAATTCTAGATATAAAATAACATGCAATTCCTTATCAATTTATATGCCTTATTACTCCTTAATAGATTATAGAGACCTACTATTATAGAATGACAAATACATCTAAAATTGCCATTCTAATGTGTCCTTGGTTGAAAACTTCCATCTGCTTACCTCACCCCGGGGCATATTTTTCAATTCCACTATAAAGGAGAGGCACCACGCATTTGAAATAAAGACACTGTAGCTAGGGTAACGTGACGCGACAACCGTGACTACTGCGTGACACTGTTCATAATCCATCATGGTGACGATCCCTCCCGGTACTCTGTCACACAGAGGACAAATAGGATACCGTGGGAAAAGGTATATTGCTTATCCCCTGTGTGACAAAGGTTAAAGGTGAAGAACCAGTCGGTATTGCAATAGCCACGAGATGAGTAAAAGAGCTCTTCACAGCATGACACCCTAGTTTATCTATTTTGCCTTCTCCGCTTTACTTATTTAGGTATACGAAGGATGTCAGTTGTAAATGATACACTTCGCCTATTGAAAGATGTATTGGTCCACGAATTATCACAACGATGCGTCAACTCCCTGTCGTAATTAAATGGTAGTTAGGATTCTTTATGTGGACTCATTTCGCTCGTCCTTCAACATCTAGTTTTCTTTATAGGTTTTTTCGTGACTGTCTCTGAAAAATAGCAGTTATTTAACATTTAAGGACATTAGAAAGACATTCCTATAACATTTGAAGGTTAAGCATGGAACATTCGAAGAACAGTCACTGCACTCTTTTTCGAAGGATGTAATAGTATCTGCCAACATCCATTTTAAAATTTGATTGCAGTTTTATGAGATTGATATTCGAAATAACTATCATTGCATAATTTATAATTATTCATTATTAAAATATTTATAATGCTAATTTTGATTTCTAGAAGCGTGATTTGAGTAGATTAGCCTTCGCAAAGGTCACATATAAAATTAGTTACAACAAATACTTCTTTAATTTAACTTTCTTTTTTTATATCAGAAATATTTGATAGGCGTACATCTCATGTCTTGAAATATAAAAGCATATTTTTTAAAACGATATTTCATTAGTATTTAGTCTCTTAAGTTTTTAATCATTCGGAATTGAAACAAAAATATATATATATAAATAAGTTCTTCAATTTAGTATTTTCACTAGAATCCAATCGCAAGAAATCGTGTCACGAGTAGAACGACCTTTAACCCGAGGGTGGGTCAAGGGGCCTTCGCCCGCCCCGGACCCCAGGTCAGCACCAAGTTGTTGATTACAGATTGCCACCTGCCAATTTGGTACCATAGTAGTGTCTTGCCACTTGACTCAGGTGTGAACTCCCTTCGTTCTCAACACTACTTGGGGAAATTTCGACGCAAATTTAAAATTTATCTTTCAATTTTAAGTCAAAAATTTTTATATTACATTTATTTTCCAATATTCCGTTTAGAGTTTTCATATTTAAACCATAAATTTCGTGATATATATAATTTTATAAAACAATTTTAAAGCTAGCAACATAAATAGGTAAAAGTATAGCTTATTTTTTTATGCCTGGAGAAGTTTGACAAAAGAAAAATGAAATTAAAGCAAAATGAAAGGAAGAATTAAAAAAAAAAAGCATAAATATTTCATTATAAATTGTTAAAAATTTTTAAATGAGTGTTGGCATGCAACAGAATTCCTTAAATCGCATTTATGCTCTATTGTTTCAATTCTAAAAACAAAAAGAAAACTTGACATACTTTTTCTCTTTCAATAAAATTTAACGAATCAAAATTTTTTGTGAAAATATTCTTACATAAATTCTAAAAGATATTTAATATACTATTTTTCCCTTAGTTTAAGTCAAATCACGCATGGACCATAATTATTTAGCTTTCAGCTCACGATCATCCATGTATCTTCTGCAGCCTTAACGTCCACTGCTGTTAAAACAATACCGGCGCTGGAGGCTTTCTTTTTTTCATCTATGCGGACTTAGCATCATAAAAACAAATAGAAAAAAACGACAACTCTTAATCTTGCGGGGGTGTTAAAAACCCATTTTGAACGTACTAATACCGAAATAGCACTAATAAGATTTCTAATAGTGCTGATAAGGACGGCGGCACCGTCTGGGTGGTTTAAAATTTCGTTTTTCAATAGAATTGGGTGGACGAGTTCCTGAATCTTACGATGCGGTAGGCCCGAGGTTAAATTTAACCACAAAGGGTTAAAATAACTTACTCTATAATTACCCCATTGCGACAGTTTTTTTTCTTAACACTAGACAAAGCTTTACCATAATGGACACTATCCTACAAATTCAAAAACTCACCCAGTTTAGTACGTGCACGGAATATACCTGACGGCTGCGGTAGGGCTATGTGTTAACTGTAACCCCTGTTTCAATTTTGCTGCCGAATATTTGCTGCTGGCAAACTAAACGATGCGGTAGGTTACTTGCCAAAAGATTTTTTGGGAAAAACCCCGTATCCAAACATAAACTTAAACCTTATCTATATATTTATATATATATTTATTTACTCAAATGACAAATTTAAACTCATAAATTACGTTTTGCGCTAGTTCTAATCAAATATATCTTCTCGTATTTTGATAAAACAGTCGAAAGATTTTGCAAATGCTCCAAAGTTTCAATCGATTCGACAAAAGTTTTGCTTCGTTCCATCGCTTATGTACAACAGGTGGTGGAAATCGCTCCACTCAAGGTTATATAGAGCTCGAGTTATTTATAGACACAGAGAAATTGTTGTTATAATTTTAAAGAAGTATATAGATATATATGTCTGTTATGATTCTTTTTAAAGCAGTATCGCTTATCACCACTGAAAGAATCGTTGTTTAAATTGAAGATAAGTCAACAGTCGGTTGTGCACAGTTTTAAATTTAGAAACACGTTTTTTTTTTCTTCTTCTTCTTTTTTACTCGTTAAATGGAACTTAAAGAAGATTTGTCTTTTTATTAATTAGTCCACAAAAGGCTAATATATTTTTATATGTCTGCAGATGAGTAAGTTTACTCTTCTGTCTGCAGACTATGGGAGGTTACAGTCGGTCTGACTGGCGACCCTTTAAACACCTTTAGAACATCATTCACAGCGACAGGGCTGAATTATCTTTTCTTGGAAACTTATTTTATGTAAGCTGATAAACAGTGGGTTTTCCTACTTGCAATACGTTATAAAGCTTGTTTTTCCTGCTTTTAATTAGGTGTGGGACGGGTGTTGCAAAGAGTCCTATTAAGACCTATACCGCATAGAATATATATAGTCTATATATTGGAAATTGGTGTTTTGTAACATCCTGCTTAAATAATTTCCGGTATTTCGGGCAAAATATGACGTAATGCATCATCAGATTATGGGCTAATACGTCTCACACGATATAATTAAGTTAGATAGGTTATATTTTTATTAATATTATTGCATTACCGGCCATAAATATTTAAGCTTATAATTAGCCTATTTCCGAAGGAAAAAAAAGGAGAATATCTGTATTTGCATCTATATTTTTAAGGGTTTTTTTACTAAATATAGAAGATTGATGTATTCTAAAGAAACTACAGAAACCTAGATATAAAAGATAAAGATCATCAATTAAATCTTTTAGCTTGGTTATATCTTTCCCTCAAGCCCCGAAGACAGATTCCATTTTATGGCTTCTGCACTTTTACAATTCGCACACTAAATATAGAAAATAACGAAAATAATACCAGCCAGCAGCTGCTTCCAACGATAAATTTTTAATGAATAATCGCCTAATTAAGAAGGCTGATATGTTAAATTTTCGGTATACGTTTAGAACATCTGGTGCCATCATAATATCTATCGAAACCATCAATATAATTGGTCACTTTAAGATTGTCCTTGTAATAAAAGATTAAGTAACTCGTATAATTAATTTACCGACGAACAGCCTTGCGTTTTTTTTTCCTTTTTTTTAACTCCCTTAACTTAATGTTACTTAAGGTAAATTAATCTTAAAGATAAGAATCTGTTATAAAGACCTTCTCTGGCAATTTGATCGTATCAAAAAATCAAATCCTATCGTCGCTCACCTATGATTTTATGTCTAATAATTGAGGAAACGTTAAACATATTAATGCGGAGAATAATTTTCGGGGTTTGTGCAGTACAGATTCTGAAAGGTCATTCCGAATGATCAAGTGGAGGGTTGTAGAACTTCTTTCTTTTTATCGCTAGGATTAACATAAATATCTTATGGGTTACCTTAGCGTCGTAATTTCTCCTTCTTGTCAGAAGCGAAGTTCGCCATTCTATATGTTTAATCTAAACGGTTTAAATAATTTTTTGTAAGATATATACTTCTAACGTAATTAATGACAGAAAAAAATTAAAAGTTGCGCTAAAATATATAAATGTCTGAAGATAATTGCAAATTCTATTATAATTCATTCTGTAGATTTTCTCGCATACTTACAGTTAAAGGATCCACTTTAAACAGTTTTGCTTTTAGTTGTTTATCGAATGGAACCAGGAAACATTTAAAAATCTGAGAGATTTCCAAAATTAATGCCATATTTCTGAATCAAAACTTGGAGCAATGCATTTTCTTATTCCGGCCCCTTTCCGGTTAATCCGGCCTGTCACTGACAACTACATAAAAAAAAAAGATTAAACTTTACCAACCAAAAAATCCATCATGTTTATTCTTAAGGAAGAAATAAGAAACTTTATAGATAATTTAATGAGAGAAATTTAAAGTAACCATCATGTTTAGTCTATAAAAATATTATTAAAATAAATTTTAATAAGCGTTAAAAATCATTAAGTTCTTTGTTGAAGTGGATAAGAAATAGAAGAGGCAGCATTAAGATCCTTCCTTTGATGTTCCGCTCTTGGCCTGCAAGGTCAGGTAAACACATAGCTAGAGGACAATGGAACGTAATCTCACACGTGGACCTTTTTATCTTCTCCCCTCGATTTCTTCCCCCTTCTTTTTAACCCGATGTCGACGTGTAAGTCATAAAATAGACTGGTTGAAGCATTAACGATATTGTCGTTTTTTTCTTCTTTTATATCTTTTGTCTTAATATTTATCTTCATGGCATCTGCAAATTATTTTTACAATTTAACAAATAAAAAAAAATGCCTTGTCAGCTTTATTAAATGAAAATTTGTTAGCGGCATTCAATCCAAGAAGATGAGATATTAAAAAAAAGCAAAGGCACATATAGGGCCTATATATTTACTACAACAAACATATTCTCAGCTCTTTTATCAGAGAAAATTTATTTTTTAATTAGAAATGACACGGAAAAACTCAGACAGAAAGAGGAAAAAAGTTATTTCTTAACAGCATTTCTTTCATATTTTTTAATGGTTTTTAATATCGTTGTTTATCTTTTACATTCTTCTCCGTTATGAAAAAAGTGCTCATAAATATTTTTTCACTTATTTTTGTTTCCTAAAATTAAAATGGATTCATTATGCGGTCAACATCCTATATATTCATAGTTAAAATTAATTTTATTAAAATAGAGCTCTCAAAATATTTTGTTAAACTATTCCTAAAGAGCACTTTTGAATAAGAATATTCAACTGCAGAGAAGAGTACATTAAGTACTTTTTAATAACGAAGAAAGCGTAAAATATATATATAACACTTCTAAATTAAACTGACGACTCTTAAAAGTTTGGTGGAGAGAAAGAACTGCTCGAAAAGTTTATTCCTGCCATTAAGAAGGGAACTTTTAAAACATTTTACATTAAACTAAATCTATCTTCCTACAAGTTGGCACCGATGTCTTGAGATTTTTTAAAAGGGTGGACGATATAGTCAAGTTTCTCCGCCAATGTGTCTACTTCCTTGCATCAAAGGGTCACATCGTCAGGGCTTAGGTCACTTGTGTCGTCACGACGCCAACCAAACAGATGCAATGATTCATAGAATCACTCTTTTGATTGGACATTCTACATTCTATCTCTGGAAAATCTTGTCATTCGCATAATTATAATATATACCTTGAAGCCATCTGGGAGCTAACTATCATTATTATCGCCTATAACTTTCACGCAAATTTTATCTGTTATTCTCTTAACGACATCGAAAAATAAGAAAATTTAGTAATTACATCGTGACACATAATTACATAGATGATGTCAAAGGTGATTGTTACACAAATGCAAGTAGCTGATTTACGTTACACGATGCTCATTTATTTATTGTAGATGACAAGCATGAACCGAGTTGAATCTTTAGGTGTAAATGCTGAGATAAATTGTGGCTTATGTTGCTTGAATAGTTCTTTTGTATTAAGTGCTATTTTTTTATATCCGACGATGCCGAAGAAATAATTTTATTTGTCGCATAGTGTTTAATCTCGCGATAATAACTTCATTATATATCTTGCAGTTAAGAGTAAGCAACTATTACTTGGCCTACTAAGAAATGTTATATGATAATTTAGGAATTTAAATAAATTAATACGCGATAAAGATATAAAAATTAAAGAAACTAAACATCAAAGAAACTGCGATATTATTGGAAATTTTCAAGTTTTAACGAATTTATATCCGCGATCTGCATATGTTAAAAATTTTGCACGAAGATTCGCGATTTTTCGCATATTGGTGAGTAATATGGTGTTACGCTGTTAGCCATTCAGAGTAATTATTCGAGCGTATTTCCACGTCACGTGATGGGCGCGTAGAGTGCGACGATCCCTATTTGAGAAAGATCTGAAATGAGGGATGAACTAAAAGAGGAGGTCGAACAAAACAAAACGCCGGTCGTGGGAACGCGTGCCTATGACCTTGGGATAGGAGGTTAAAAAAAGGAACAGAGTAGTACGGGGCAGTTCTTAAGAAGTGTTTCGACTTAAACATGAAAAGACGAACGGCATGCGCTCGGACACACTGTAATAACTTGATAAAAATCTGGTGAGGAGGTCTATCATTTAACAAGCACCCTATGTCCAATCATTGGAACAGAAAAAAAAAGATTGCAATCTTGTAATCCATCAATGATTATTCACACGTTCATCTTACAAACTTACAAGAGATTGATATATTTTTTTTTACTTACTATAATTGCAGTTTTGCTATGGATATGATCAAGTTGTTATATAGATGTCTATATTAGTCTTGAAGAAGAAAAGAAGAATATTTTTTGGGAGAATTACAAATAAGTTCTTGGAGAAATTTAACATGTTTTTATAATTACCAAAAGCATTCGGATCTGTTACGATTTTTAAATTTTTGCATTAAGAATAATGATTAATTTTTTTTAAAAGAAAATAAAATAATCACAAGGCTCATAAATTATCTTATCTGCTACGATTTAGACACATTTGCACTGAAAAGTTCAATAGTTAAAAAAAAAAATCGCGAGTGTTGAGAAAACAATGTCAATGTCAGGCCAAGAGATTAACGTTACTGCAATCGCAAATGACGAAGAACAAATTGGAAAAAATGCGTAAAAAATCTTAGAAATTCCATACAAATTTAATTTCTAAACGTTATCAAATTAAAGATCAGAGAAATGGCGAGTCTGCAATGGACGAGTAAATAAAGAGCTGTCAGTCTACCTAATGCTCTCTCATTAACTTCTATCCTCCTCCAAATGACGTGAAATTTGATTTGCAAGAGGTGCTCTCTAACAAGCTTGACACTTAGAAAAATGCCTTCTGGACTTAAGAAAGATTTAGAATTTTTTATCGACTTTATGTAAACGAATAGGTGGCTGCGTTCAGCAAACACTTTTATTTTTTTTTTCTTTAAAAAGTTTTCCCATCCAGTTTAATTATCCGAATGAATTAAGTTCTGATAAATGTTATGGCTTGAAAACCAATTTTTGCATTCTGTTTTTTTTATTTAGAATCGCGAATTTTGTTTGTATAAAAACAATAAAATTAGCAAAATTATGACTGATAAATCAATAAAACATTAAATAGAAATTTTGCTTGAACTTTGAATAAAATTCGAAAAAGCTTTTCATTCAAGCAGCGATATCTATTTAAAGGATGCTATCGATAAAAGGAGCTATAATATTGCTCAAATAAACTTCTATAAGTTATAAAGCCGTAAAGAAATTACAGTAATTATCAGTCCCATTACAAAGCATTCGTATTTAAAAATATCGACGACCAGTTACCATTCCAATAAATCAAAAAACAGTGAATTCCTTTTCCTATCTTAACATTAGAAGAGTTGAGTTGACTTAATAACCAACCGACACCAAATTGGCGAGTTATAAATCTCCACTCACTTGATCGTAAAAATAGGAAGATTTTTTTTTTCTTCTTCTAAAAAATCTTTTACAACCTCCTTGCTCCCCAACTACAGTTAGCATTCCAACTACTGAAGGTTTCGTCCGGAGAATATCTTAAATGATGCCAGAGGGCATTTAAGATAATAAAAAAGTACGTTTTAACGATCGTGTTAATTGTTTTGATGTCGTATCAAATGTTCTCGAAATGGGTTAAAAGCTATCCATTAAATGTATTTAATGTATTGGTAATGACTTGGGAAAGTTACATTTTATAGATTCAGAGGGCTCTTCCGATCTGCCATGACCTCAAAAATTGAAATAAATTATTCATAATATACATACACTATATATAACTTATCATAGGAATGAAAGGGTATGATTTATTTATAATAATGGCATCATCATTCGGTTTTAAACAGGGTGAGATTCGCAATGAAGAAGGCTTGATTAGTAATTTTCCTATATGCAGTATAAGGCTGAGAAGGGCTTGCATGGTTCTAATGCTAAATAGTAGAGAAAAGGCTACAAGGGTTAATGGATCTAATGGCAAATTGATAGCATTAGGCCATAAGGGTTAATGTGCTTAATGGCGACTGTGGCATAACATTATAAGGTTAATTACTGTAAAATGTGGTAATCTGAAGATGTAATGGTTAATTCTTTAAGGCTAGGATAATTCGTCGCTAATGAAAAATTAATAATAATCAATTAATTATTTCCTTTTTTCTAATCCGGTAATCTTCGGAGATACATTTTATCATAATTTGTAGCCGTAAATCCGTTATAGTAATTAATAAAGGACTTATTACATTCCGAATGTCTACTCGACTGTATTCAGGGCAGCCACAATAATACCATGAGGCACTGTTTGAGGCGCAGATATGTAGTCAATGCCCTGTGGACATATAGGCCAAGATGATGTGAAAATGGAGGATGTAGAACTCAGTGCCGACGCCCCATTCCCTGTGCGTTGACCCCTGACATATCTTTTCCTGCCCCTTTATCGTTGGGTGATGACCTTGTTATTTGAAGCCTACTAACAACTCTGTATAACATGACAGATAAGGAAATTTCATTTAAAATTATGTTTAAAACACACCTTATAAAAGTCTTTAAAGACGAGAGAAACCGAAACCCTACTTTTCAATAATAGGTCTTTTCCTGTAGACCTACCCATTATTATTATTATTGTTGGAGAAGTTCTTTTCATACATTTTTTTGCCGCTACCTACGTAAATTTATCTTTCTTATCTCTTTTCTTAAAAAATTGATTCTTAAAAGAAAAACCCTCTCATTTTCTTAAATTTAATTTTTTCCCCTCTTCTCATTTTTGACGTTTACGAAATATTAAATTTTATAAAGGCGCATAGTTAACTTAATTTTTAATGCAATGCAAAAATAAACAGAAAAAATTAAAAAATCAGCATTATGAAAGAAAAAAAAAAGATTCATCAGTATAAATTTATCAAAACTGAATGCTTAATAGCGTTAAAATTCAATATATATATATATTTTGCACGATAAATTTAAAAATCTGCATTAATTTTATATATAGAATTTAAAAAAAACAATAAATTTTTAATTAAATTTATAGAAAATATAGTAGATTAGGAAGAGTTGTCAATGCCTCCATTTTAATACTTATAGAAATTTTATTATTTAAATAAGAGCTTGCAAAATATTCTTTTTTTTTTAAATATTAAAAAATCCGATGACAAATGACATTGTCATAGTTCTGTTTCTGTTAAGTTTTATTTTATTTTTTCTGTTGCTATATTTCTGTAAGGAATATTTTGACATGTTTAATATTAAATTCAATTTGATACAAAAATTCGAAAATTTTTCCGCACAATGGCGAAAATATTTTGAGAATATTAAAATGTCATTACTCGAAATTTAAGGGAATAAAAAATTGTAAAAGAAAAAAAAAATAATATTAAAACATTCAGATATCGTTCGATGAAAGAGTAATTCATTGATTTTGAATCATTCTTCTCATTTTTTTCGCGACATCTTGAAACGACACGGAAACCGTAAGAAACTAAACTTTCTCCAAACTTTTTAATGCTCAAGTAATACTTAATTATGAGATTTAGATGCGCATGAAGAAATAAAAAGACATTATAAATTTTTATTGTGTTATTTTGCATAAACTGTAACATTTATTGTAAAAATCCAAAGGGATGTTTTGCCATTAAATTCTGTACGCATATAGTAAGCATTTATGTTAAATTTTTTTTTTTCTGTTGAATGCTTATGCTAAAATTTCCTTGAATAATTTTTAGTTTATAGGCAAAAAAATATAGTGTATAATATTATTTTAAATGCTGTAAAAGTTAGCACTATTACCTCGAAAATATTTCCCGATCAAATATTGATTTTTTCATTATTTAGAACATAGGCAGCTAAAAAAATAAAGAGGGAAAGGTTAAAAAGTTACGATAATCGGTTTGTGATAACTGCCGAAATCCAATAAATGATTTTAAAATATTGCCAATAAAAAATATATATAAATAATAAATATTTTGAGTGTACGATTCTTTGCAATTTTTTTCCAGTTAGAGAAAATATGTGGCGAGAGGAGTTTTGGAAGGAAAAAATGTGCGGATCTAAATGAAAGTATCAAAAGTAATCTAGTTGATAACAAACCGCTTATAGATCAATCGCTTATAGATCAAAAAGCATTTCTTCATCGCTCATATAGTAAATGCAGGGTGGGAGAATAGCGCTAGTTAACAGTGCAGACAAATTGCTGGGTATTATGGTCGTTCCCATACAATAGTCAAAGAGATCGATTAGTGAAGGCGCCGAGGATCAAATAACAGCCCACATACACAACAACTAATGATATACGGGGATTGAGAAAACGTGCCACTCGCAATAACCAGCATTCTTACTTTGAATGGACTTGATAGAGGCTATGAATGGTCAACCATTCATTCAAGTCAGTGACGAGAAGGAAATATGAATTCGGTTGGCAGTCTTCTATATTGGGCTTTATAACCGCTTTCCACGTCTTATTATATAAATTATTAATGAAAAATTTTACATTATCACTTTTCGGTTACATATAAACAATCAGAAGCGCACTAAAATTCATATAATGAAGACATATATACTGAGAGTTCAGTCGCCTCAAAGATTGCTAGAGAAAAAATACACTCGACTTTCACAATACATCTAACTCGGATTTACCAGTCTAACGAATTTTTTATCTTTCAAATCAAATTTTTTTCCAGGAAAATGCTTAGGAAGGCTGCACACGATCTCGATTTTTAATCAAAGTAGGAAAAAACTAATCAGGTTTAATGAAAACGATATTGGATCCTTCAATGAATTTTCTTCATCTAAATTAAAGAAGCGGTGACAAATAGGGGTGCCATAAATTCGCTTTGCATCCGGGTGAAGTAATTAAAGAGGGACGGGCTTAACAGCTATTTTGCACTTTAAGAAACACGGAAAAAGTCTGTCAGGAAATTTATTAGAAATATCGAAAGACTTTTTAACTTTTTAAAAGATGTTAGACACGTTATTATTTTCATGTTTCGAAGAACGTCATAGCATACTTCTGTTATAACACAAA
>WUQG02225414.1:0-31808 GCA_011317285.2 Androctonus mauritanicus
AGAACGAGCCTCTTCACCATCCGGTCTCGTAATTCCTTTAAGTTTTTTCGGGCCGAGCCCGAAAAAACTTTCTAGGAATTACGAGACCCGGGATGCGAACCCGAGTGCTCCTGTGTGGCACGCTGACAGCGTTACTACTCGGCCATCCGAGCGTATTTCCAATAGGTATAATGGTTTAGTATTCGCTAATTTAGTATTAGCAAAGAATTTACAGAACATAACTACTGCGAATAGCGAGAATCGACTGTATAATATAGCATAAAAAGCTATACAAATACTGCAGTTTTATTTTTACAAATTTACTAACAAATAAGTTTAAAGAAAAATTATTTGTTTAAACTTATTTACTTTAAAAAAGTGATCAGAACAATAATTACGAAAGAAATTTCTAGCTCAATACACCTAATTAAGATAGAAAACTCATGCAGATATATATATATATTTTAATCAATAGATGACCCGGTCGTGACCGATTGCCCCGTGGCTCTTGTACTGTTTTGACAGAAGCTGAAAGCAACACGAATTGTCGTATGGGCCTCGGTAGTAAATATCAGCCTGATCCTGACTAGTTGGCGCATGACCCTCGTACCGTCTTTGACCGATCCAAATGCTATATGGTCGACCGGATGGCCGCGTGGTAGAGTATTCGCTTATCACCTTGCAGAACCTGGATTCAAATCTGGGTCCCACATCTCCAGTTTTTCAGAAGGGATCTGGACTCGGCCCATTGAATTCCATTCTTCATCCTTCTGGTTGACCCCATTATGGATATTGGCTGGCCTATGGTGGACTGTAAAAGTGACCGCCGCCAGATATAACATATCCCAAGTGTGATATGGAGGCTTGATTGATATAACCTAACCTAACCGAAGGTGATACGATATTTTTAAATAACAACAAGTTACACAAATATAATCATGCTGAACCGTTATCCGATCGTCTCATCCTCGCTTACATAACAAACTTTCTCTCTTGATATAACATGAACATTGTAAACGAAGGGATCATTAGGAATTAGAACATTAATAGACTTTTTGATTACTCTGATATTGTAGAGTATTTTAAAAGTCCGATGGATTTGGTTTAATACAACAGAAATCCGAAAATTGGCATTTCAGTATGCTGAGGCTAAGAACTTACTTCATTTATTTAATAAAGACGTTACACCTTTGTGAGAAGCTCGAAAACTTTCTATTACAAAAACAGCTTGTTATACTAAAGAGGTAGCAAAACGCTTTTACGATAAAATTCTCTGTTTTGGCAGAGACCATGAGATATGGATTGAAACCATCGTTGGTTGAAACAAAAGAGCAAAAAATTTAACTGTGAAAAATGCAAATAATTAATTTAAAAAATTAGATATTTACATTTACCGCTAAATTAATACAATATAAAATTTTCATGAAATTTAATTGTGATATCTGTGGATGTATTGGTATTGGAGTATTGTATTGGTGGAAATACACTTTTATGTGGAAATAAAAGTAATAATGTATTTTTTCACGTAAATAATATTTATGTGAAATCTGAAGATAAATTTTTTATATTTTTTTTACACATATTATTGGATATATACTTCAATAAAAAGTATTTTTGTATAGAAAATTTTTATAAACATTCAGTACTATTTTATAAATTTATAGATGAAAATATTCTTTGCTGCTTATATTTATGAATAGTATTTTTGAATTTATATTTTTTAATTAATTCAGATTTAAACGATTTGTTAATATCTTTCCAGAAAAAAATATAATCTAAAACATAGGATTCGCTTTAATATTACTTAAAATATTATTTATTAAATTATTATTTTAAATTTATTAAAAGTGCATTCTTATCAAATAAATAATTAACAGATAATAAGCAAAAAACATTACCAGAATTTTCTATTGTTGAATAATTTATTTTTCTCTTGGAAAATTCAAATGCTTCCAATCAATTAAAAACACATTAATTCTTTATCTTTAACCATATAAAAATGGCGGTCATTCAACTATCTAACAAATACAGTACTAACAGATATTGTATCTTTTTCATTTTATCGTCGTAATTGCATCCAATTTATTTTGAATGTTGCAATTCGTCCATTAGTTTACATAATATTATACTTTTGTGTAATTGTTTATATTTTTTACTAATTCTGTTAGATAGTTGAGATATATTTTAATCACGAAAGAATACGAATTTATAAACCTATCAGAACATTTGTATTCAACATTAATACAATACTGCTAACTCTACAGTATATAGGAACGAGTGGTAGCATCAAAGTAAAATTTTGTATTTACACGAATCATAAAAGCGCTGTTTTAATTAATCTGAAATTTGGAAGTAATTAAATTTTTCAAGAGAAAAATAAATTATTCAATAAAAGAAAATTCTAATAATTTTTTTGCTTATTATTTGTTAGTTACTTATTTCATAACAATGCATTTTTAATAAATTTTAAATAATAATTTTTAAGCTTTTAAAGCAATAAGTAATATTAAAGCGAATCCCACATTTTAGATTTTTTTTGAAAAAAATATTTAGAAATTTAACGCACTAGAATTAAATCAACGTTCTTTAATTAAAAAAAGATCATTAATATATAATAATTTTAAAATATATACTATACTATTGAAATAATAAATGCGGTATTATTATTACTATTTTTAAAATATTTTTATAAAAATCTAAAATTCACTATTTTAAGACAATATATCATTTTTGAAAAACTGTTATGATATATACTTTTACTGTATAAATAAATTAAAATATTTATAATCTGAATCAAATATATTGTTAAATCATTGAAAAAATTGTTTTTCAATTTACTATAAACTGCATAAACTACATTGTTGTTTGACATACTAGCAGAATGCTAACAATACTTATTTTATAAATACAATTTTTTTATAAGCAGCTAAGATCTAAAAATGCATGCAAGAAGTTACTTTTTAAAATATAATAAGTTTTAAATACAGTATTACATTTTTATGAATTGTAACATAACCAATAAAATATATTCGTCTTCAATTTGCGTTAAGATCTGATTTATCAGAAATTTCGCCCATATAAAATTTATGTGAATGGAATTTAAGCATAATAAATAAAGGATTAGATTTAAGATTATCATAATCTTTATAGCCAAATATGCACATTTTTTAACCACATTGCAATACAATTTTAAATATTATAGACCCACCCCAGCATAATATTCTTTAAACAAATCTTAGAACGCCTTGGAATTTTTACTGAATAGAATGGGTCTTGCCAACGCCACTTGCCAAAGCTGTCTTCTCTAAAACAAATGTGTGCATTTTTTGAATGTAGATTTTGTAGATTTGCCCAGCGAAATTTTGAAATATATAATGTATATCTAATTTGTAATTTTTAATATAAGATGTCCTATGTTAAGAAATGCATGCATATTTTTACTCTTAGTTTGAAGACTGAGTCGCCTTATATAAACGTTATTGATTTTGATGTTCTGCAAAATCTTTTTATAATTAAAAATATTCGGTGACTACAAAAAGATTAAGATCCACTGTATTAAATCTTTAAATGAAATCTTAAATTTTTTAATGATATACAGTATATTGTAAATATGTATACTATTAATAAAAATTATCATGATTCATAACAATTAATACAAAATTGATGGAAGATCAATTGTTGCGAAATTTTTCTTAGGTTTTTGGCAAGAATCGATCTAGTCTGGCGTGTATCACGTCGCAGCTTGCGACGCGCCGATATAATCTTTGAGGTTTCGCGTTATGCGCATACAGAGCTCGTACTTTGAGAATTTTTTTTAGTTTCGTTATTTTATTATAATAATATTACAGATAATGTTGAATAATGTATTTGAATTTAATTCTTGTATAAAATTAGAAGGAATAAAAGATATTTCGAGCACATGTAATGAAATGTACGAATCATTTGACAGATTGCGTCATCTATGGACTAAATTATTTAAAAAAATTTCATTAAATTTGAATTCTTAATTTCGGCTAGAAGATATGAATGACATTTTATGTTACTTAATTAGAAAATATGATATGTATAAAACTTTATTTAAAACGCGGAATTAAAACAGGAATGTCTAAAGAATCAATGATATAGAAAAGATTTTAATAAAAACATACACTAGTATAGAAAAACAAGAAGTAATATGAGTGAATTCTGTTACAGATGCCAAGATGTTTGCATAACGTCATTAATAGATCGTATCGCTCAAATATAGCGAAAAAATTCGTAGATTAATTTTTCATTGTTATTATTCTAACACAGATTTGAAATGTTAAACTACTTTTGTATAATTTGAATAAAATAAATTTGCTATAGATTAACGAAATTTAGTAAATGTCACTTAAATGGTGCAAGAAACAACTATGAAAATATTAATTGTATATAAGCTTAAGGCCTCATCTAAACGATGTTCTTTGGATGAATAATCCAAACTGAATCATATAAACAATAAATCATTAAAAGTGAATCATATAAGGCAAAGAATGAACGAAAGACCACAGAGCGAAAAATCAGTGAAAGATCCATAGAGAGGAAAAGCTTTACTTTTCTTCTCTGTGGATCAATCATCAAAAAGTGAACAAGGTAAATAATTTCGCTTCAGTCTCAGTGAATTTGAATTTTTTGTTTATATTTTGTTGAATTCAAGTTAACACTATTTTAAGTTGTTGCATTGGTTTTTTAAGTGAAAGAAATTTATCACACTCCATTAATTTGATTATTTTTATCTTCTATTATTGTATAGTTCCAGAGATCACCAATGTCTCTGGAACTCTAAAACAACAAGATATAGAAATAAAAGCAAGAGAATGTTATGTGAGAAATCATAAAAGAATTAACTATTCTACAATTGTCAATAGAATATGTTAAAATTAAAAACGAAAACAGTTCTCACCCGCTATTCATAGATAGCAAGTAAAACTTCTGATAAAAATCGAAAAATAAAGCATTTGAAGGTACCTGGTACAAATTTTCAAGTTTTCAAAGCAATTACCTGTTACAAGATATCTTAGTACAATTTTCAATTTTAATTTATCAGAAAGACATTCTCTTATAATTGTATTATTTTGCTTTTGAATTAATAGACTGACTTTTTAAAGCAACTCTTCAAATTGCACTTCTGACATTCCTAAGTGATTTTTGAACATCTCTTTATCCCTTATATCCCATTCTTTTAATAAACTTATTAAAACTTCTATACCATTATGTCATAAGATCAATGACTTTAGTCACCAATACGGATTCTTTTTATTTTTCTTTTTCTCTATATATTTTATTTTATAAATATACATATATATATAAAATATATTTTTTCCTCAATATTAATTTATCGAATATTTATTAACTATATCGCTTCTAACGAGCAACTTCATTTGATTCCATTTTGAAATGAATTGATTTGATAACACTTTGGAAGAAAATTTCCCCCTCTTTCAATTTTATATTTGAATAATATATCTGCGAAGAGACAAAGCAACAGAAAATTTCTTGTATAATTTTTTTGATATTTCTTAATAACCATATTTTCGAATAAAAATCTCGAACGAAAAAATTATTTGAAAATATTTCTCTTTCCATAATTTTCTTTTATAAACGGAGGAGTGAATAGAAATGATATATTTTATTCACAAAATTAATTTATAAAAATTTTATTTTTTAATAAATATCAATATACTGTGTTGTAGAAGAAAATTGAAAATTCTGAGAAATTTTTAAATGGCATACTTTTCTCATCACATCTTCCCCGCTCATAACATGACAGAGTAAAATGAATTGCTTTTTCTTGTTTATCAGCTTACTTTTACCTATTCAGAACAGAAAAGTATATAAATACTTTCTATTTCGAAGGCATAAGAGTTTTTGCTCTTTCTGCAATGTAGCACATCTGGCATTCAAAAACTAATTTAATTAAATTAGTTTTTGAATGCCAGATGTGCTACATTGCAGAAAGATTTAATTAAATTAGTTTTTGAATAGCAGGCAGCGCTACATCGTGTGCTTTACAACTTATATTACTTGGTGGATGTCTCACTAGTTAATTTTATTACAGTTTCTACTGCTTGAAATTGAAGAAAAATTATTTAGCAGTTCTTAACAAGATTTTTATAAAACATATATTGATGATTTAAAGATGATTGCACATGATTCAATTTATGTTGAACATGTAGATTTATTAATCATGATAATATCAGCTTAAAAATTAAAATTGAAGAAAAAATGTTAAGTAATTGGACTTTAGAAAAGAAGGTATCGTCTATAGTAAAACACTCTACCGAAAAGCTTATATATCCACTACAGCATAGGAAATATAATTATAGAATTAAAACAACAGGAAGTCAATACTAAACAAAATACGTATCTATTTTATAATGAAATCAAAAAGATTTCCTTTTATTTAATACGCAAAAAATTGTTAAGGCTTCTTTATTTTTGAACTTGCCAAAGCATTTCAAATTCAGATTGAATTATTGCATTTTAAGTTTGTTTGACATGTTTTAGATGTTAACAATTGATTATACAATGTATTTTTATACTATATTTTCAGAATAAATTATACAAATATCTCAGTTTGTAAACTTTTCTTTTATTGATTTGCTTAAATGTTGCTAGGCAGATCAAGATTCACTTAGGCATACTACAGTGAACTTGATTTTAATGTATGTTTTTTATTTAGATTACAATTCGCTTGCAACTCGCATCGCAATATGCTTGATATGCTGCATCATACTGATAATATTTGCTAAATAAAATTGGCACTAAAGCTAAAGAAAAATAAAATTTTAATGCTACGGAGAAATTTTGCATTCTTTCAAAGTTAATTATATCAGTTAATGTTATTTTTCGTTTCCAGTAAATCATATATTTTTAGAAATTAGAGCAATAAATCTATCAAAATTGTCAAATTTAACAAATTATGTCGGGTCTATCACGATCCATGAGTTTGTATGAATTTGATGAAATAAAAAATTTTTAAATATGATAGAAAGGATCCTGGACAGACTAAGATGATTTATGAAAGATAAATTTCTAAGTTATATAAGAGAATTCAAGAATTATCGTATATAAACTAAGTGGAAACACCATCAGGAATTTATATAAAAAACTCATGATAATAATCGTGCACTTTGTGGAAAGTGTAAAAATTAATTCAGTATAGTATTGTATATATTAATTTTAACTATCATTGTATTCGGATTCCGTACTAGTGCATTGATATGTTCTTATAATTATAATAAACTAAGTCTTCCTTTACTATCTTAGATTTAATGCGCAGCTAAGAATAAGGTTATTATCGGTTAGGATAATTCGTTAGCATAGTTGAGCATTTGTTTTACAATAAGTCTAGGATAAATTTACAAAGTTGTTTAATCAAATTTAACTATCGTTTGATCTGCACTCTGTTTTAATCTAAACATAAACTTTTTAGTTTTAACTCATTAACATTCTGTCACTTTAATACTGACCAGTGAGTGTCACTGTTGATCACATTACAATGCGGCTTTATAACAGTCGAAACAATGACTATTTTACATAAGGCCGTTTGGTCGACAGCAAAGATTTTAAGAATGAACTGAATCAAATATTCTCTGCAAGTTCACTGATTTCACCCATTTTTGTCCCCATCTCTCCCTCCTCACTCTTCAACTATATTCTCCTTCTATCCCTTGATCGTCTTTCTCTAGGCTAGATCTTTGAATATGACCTTGCTCTTTATTCTACAGTACTGTATAATGTTGTCATATTATTCAATATGTTTGAATAATAATGCAGATTCATTATAATAACAATAAGCACCTCTAAAAAAATTAATTGCCTACTTTTCAAATCTATCTTTTATTTTGGAATGATTAAAGATACGGGACTAAAATATATCATCAAAATCATTTTTAACGGCATAACTTCTACTTAAGTGTCACGAAAATCTATTAAATAGTTCCATAATTACTATATAATAGTGAAATACCATAAGTTTCAATGGCTTCCATTTTTGAACAGATAAATCTACAGAATTAATTAATAAACTTTAATGGCTTAATCATTCCGCTGAATTTTATAAAAATCAAATAGTTTAATAAATTATTAGAGAATAAACCTTCGAAATTTGACACTTTCGCCATTTCTTAATGTCTGAAGAAAGAGTTAGTCGATGTGTCATCGAGATCATCTTCAATGATTTGACTTTCTTGCATAATCTTCAAAAAAATATTAATACTGTAATTATTTCAAATATAGTAAAAGAATATCTTTTACTATATTCTGAAATAATGAATATTCTTAATTACAGTAGAAATTTGAACGTCCGTCATTTTAAATAATGGAAGTAAGAAGGTTTCTATTTTTTTTTTTTTTTTAACCTCGGTATTACTAAATTTCATGAAGATCTATTAATTAGGCACAAAGTTATTAACAAGGGGCAAATGCAGAAATAACATGGTGATAAGCCATACTTTCCTTCGAAAAGAAGATTTACAAAACTTTTTCTTTTTTTATTATTATGCTGCAATCTGATTTTTAAAATTGTTAGTAAATTTGAAGCAAATGATTTTAGCCTCTTTCATTTTTCAAAATTCCTGCGAGAAGGTTTAAATTATAAAATTTCTTTCGTATTATATGTATAAAATTAATGATATCATTGTTTATAGTTTGATCAGACAAAGTCTCAACTAACGATTGTCTTTAGTTAGTTAATGATTTTTTTTTTTATAATTTTAACACCTTCGTTTAAAGATAACTTTGTTTAGGATGATAAAAACAAAAATTATTTAAAGTTAAAAAAATCAATTTTTATAGTAATTACAGAGAAGACTCATATTTTAAAGATATCGTCATTTTTTAAGTCAAAATTTCTCTAAAACAAATTTGGTAAAGGAAAAATTCGTTGCATCAACAATGGTTCATTACTTTTTTTAAAATATTTTTTTTCCTCTCTCTTTTTTTAACTTTTCGAAGACATCATTCTTTTGTATTTCTTTTGAAAGATTCGGTTGTTTATTTCCAACTTACTGTCCTATTTATTATAGATAAAAACTTGCCTCATCATTGATGACAACATGCAAGAATTGCAAAACAGAAAATCGAATATAAAATTAAGGGTGTACTCTCCAGGATATCCTATTTCATCACCTCTAATGACAAACATTTGCTTTTTTTTATCACCTTTTTTTTCGTTAAAAAGAAAATTTTAACGCTTCTAAAAGCAATAGGATACAACTTCAAGCTCTGTCAACAGGCCCCAAGCCGCGAGTGTGATGACTGTTTGGTTAAAATAAAAATAAAATAAATAAAAAAATTCGTCCTTGAACCTATATTAGGGTCATTCTTCTCCCGATTATTATTATTTTTTATAATCATTATCATTCTCGTTATAACAACGTTTCCCATTTAATATATTTTAAAGACAAACGAAAAATACTTTTAATAAGAAAAATATGACTTACTTTTAAGAAAAATCTTGAAAATTCTAACAACAAATCAGTAGATTATAATATATTTAAGTACAGAATTACTGTATATATATTATATATATAAAATATATACAGGAACTCTGTTCTTATATGCGAAACACGGCTGAAACATGAATCACACACTGTTTTTTTGTTTCCTTTTGTGAATGATAAGTAAAGCTCATATGTTCGAAGTCTTCGAACTCAAAATAAGTACTGTAGTATGGAAATAATATTAAGGATGAAAACTATTGTTGTACAAAGTTATAATTAGATTATTCTATTACCACTAGACGTGTAATTATAGTCCAACACTGCATTTTAGTAAATTTAGCCTCAAGGAGTTTCGATGAAATTGAAGCATGAGCGTACAAATCAAATGATATTTTCTCTACCTTTGTTTTCTTCTTATTTTTTTTTTTTATTTTAATTGTTGGGGTGTGTACAGAAAAAAAATTGTTAAATTATAAAAAAGACAGTTTATTTTCATTTGTATTTCGAATGATATGTGTTGGTTTAGCTAACAATCGTAGATTTGCTTAAATGCTAATTTAGTTAATTACTTCATAATCCTTCTTAAGCTGTAGATTCTAATGGGGAAAAAATCTTTTCTAAGAATTATAACGCTTTAAATATGTTACAAAGTACCTATTTATATTTATTTCTGTTTTAAAAACTAGAGTGGAAATTCTGATTGTGAAAATTGTGATAAATTTTGAAAATTATTTCTGACTCTTCAATTAATCTTATTATAGTATTAGTATTTTAATGTAATTTAAAATGCATTTTTTTGTAGCTTAAACAACAGTATAATAGGCCTACTGAAAATATAGTTATAGAAGTATTGAAACAACATGTGAATGATGTTCAACATAAATTAAAATGCTGTATATCGATAAATCGATCCAAAAATCGATTTTATAAAGTAATATAGGCCTAGTACTAATCTTTCATATCACACATGCCAACAAATCTGTTCAGCTCGAGTAATGCAGACGAATTAATTAGTGGGATATTTTTAGAGGTGATTATGTGTGGATTTTTGAGGAATGGCAATTAGAAATTTAGGATTTAATTGCTCTCGTATCGAAACAATTCATTAATTGCTGGAGATATTGAAACAAGCGTAGTGATAGGAGAATGAACTGATGAGTGAATGATTCCGAGAAAGAATTTCATTACTTTTAAATAGCCTATAAACTGAACAATATGATCCGAATTTGTGTAGAAACAACTTGAATATGTTTAAGTCATCATAGACTCCTAATGCGTTTTAATTTTCAAAGAAACTACTTATTGATAAATGCCATCAATTTATAATCCTTCTTGATTATTTATAGCGAATTTGTAGTATATGTAGAACGTTTTGTTCTTTCTGTTTTATTTTAAGCTTCTATCGTGCATTAATTGACAAAATATTAATTATCAAACTATAAATTAGGAAAGTAAACTTTCATTTAATAGCATAACACGTTTTTTTCGTCCAGCTACAATATTAACGTCGCGTAGATTAAAATTCGAACATAATTAAGATTTCAGGAATAAATTTTTAATTGAAATAAAATCGCTTGAAGCCGATAGCGAGATGTAATTTATTGAATGTGTAGACTATAATTTATTGTCATAAATTATAATCAAAGCATAAATGCAATCAAATTATGTACCTCGCTCCCCGGTCAAGTACATTTGGCCTTAACCTCCAGTCCTCACGTAGAAGTGAAAGTGCTGATCACAGTAATTCTTATAACGCTTTTGGCTAATTTTGACATTATGTCTGGCAAAAATGTTAAAAACTTCATAAACTCATAAGCCTGTACTCAGTTCGGCCACTAATAATGTTTTGGTACGATTAGCGAAATTATTTTAATTATAATTTTATTATAATTTAGAATTTTAAAAAAATTCCGTATAAGATATTTTTTGCAATTTTATCTCTAATAATAAAATGGGGAAAAATCTTTTATCGCATTCTTTTACTAACCTATAAATCTATATAACTAGTGAATCGTAAGGATAAAGACCTTCAACGTAATTTTCTTTAATTACTTTATAAATCGCAATTATTATCACGAACATAACCTATCACTTTTGTTAAGTCCACAACCGGTATATTTTTCTTCATTACGCATTCCAACTTCATTACATCATACAATTCAAAATAATTAGACAGACGTAAAGAATTGTTTCGTACAAATCGTGTCGGAGTTGAAACGTTTATCACGATCGCGATTTCTCACAGCAAGTGTGAGTAAAGGCACCGATTTTTATAAAGGATTATTCTGTAACCTTTACAGTTATTTTTCATTAATTGAGAATCGACGTTTGCGTTTTTTGCAGGGTTCTTTGAATTTCTAATCCAGTTCAACAAACCCAGTACAGTATTATAAAGTGCAAAAAATTTTGAGACGATTCTTTCCACCTACCAATTGTAAATCTTCTCGAATGCAAAGTAAGGGTTACACTTTCTCACCAACCATTTGATGTAAGGAGCCGAGTTTCCATTTTTGATCGAGTTGATGATAACATCTCCCATTAAATCAGTCACTGTGCCGAATTTTTTGGATTGCTTCTTGAGATAAAACGCGATAATCCAACCTTGTAATTGCCAACTTTGGTTGCAAGGCTATTATTTTCGCACTTTACTCTTTTTTTTCTTTTTTCTTTTTATTTTTCTTTTTTTTATATGTATATATATATTTTATACGCAACTTCTCACACTTACCGTAATTTTTCAGACTCGTGTGATAGAGAAGATGCTGTTGTTGTCGAGAGGCCAGAGGTCATTGTCATCACGATTTAACAAGCCACACTGCATGTAATGACTAAAAAGAAATGATTCCTTTAAACAAAAAGCTATTTTAACAATAGAAACACTGGCGATAACCATGTTGTGGATGACAGTTACCAAATTTTTTGTTGTTACATAGGTTACACGTGAGTCACTTCACGCATCACGAATCGTCACGCAACTGTTATTCGACAAGTTGGCCCATTAAAATAGACTTTTACAGGCTAGTATTTTAAGTAGATTATGCCAATGGCATCACGATTTTATCTTGCTATAGCTAATTTTCGAATCTAATTAATTTATTCATAGCATAAAAATCGTTAATTTGTTTACGTTTTAAGTTATCATTTAGTAATTTGATTGCTAAGTTTTATATGCAGAAGAATTTTAGAATCGTTTCGTCATAAAAGTTTGGAATTTTAAACTATCTGTAGAGAAATGATTCCCACCATGTTTATTCATCACAGCCATTCTTTGAATGTACCGAATTGACAATCAAGTCGTCAGAAAAATAAAAACAAAAAAAACACCAAAACACATTTTTTTCTGACATTTCTGAAAGACCATTTGTTGCAATTCTTCACGTTTTGTGATTTATTGTTTACGGTTCAATTGATGACCTCTCTTATAATCACCATATATATTAGTCAGCCTCATTTATTTCTATAAATTTACCGTGAACTTATTAATATCTGTAAGTGTTTATGAACTGGTTCAGCTGGTCACTGGAACGACATTTAATTTTATAAAATATAAGTTTAATGAACCCAAATCATCATTATTATTATAAATGCAGCTTTTTCCCGGTGCGTAAATTACGTGGAATTTCTCATTAAATATACGTTTTTAATTTTCGTCAAAAAAATCTAATCGGCATTTTAAACAATTTATATTCCGATCATCTGCTTTCTTTTCATTCTAGAAAATTTAAAATATTTTACGCATAATTTATTGGCATCCGAAATTGATGCATAGACTTTCGCTTTGGCATCTAATAACACGAGATACTCGTTAAAATATTAAAAAAAAAATACGAAATCAAATTTTTAGTTTCTGTTGGCATAATTATAATCATTATCGATAGACAATTGAAAAGAATCGTAGGAAGAGAATGATGGTTTATTATATTCTCCATAAAAAAAAAATTAGCTAAGCTTTGTTTATGGCTAAACCAGTATAGATATACCTTAGGCGAAGAAATTCGAGTTATTGCAAATAAAATGGTATCAATCGTCGATTAATACAACAAACCAGGAAATGCATCCATCGGAAAATTATGGCGAATATAAAAAAAAATATTCAGCGGAACGAAAACATATGCTTGTGTATTTTTTGATTTATGAAAACAAGATACAATTCCCAAGTAATTTCTTTGCTTCGATAACTTCGCTTAGCATGACGTTATAAAGGAAACTGAAGTGGTTCCGAAGCAAAACGAATAGGTTTCTTTGACAAATATCATTAGTTCTGCACCTTGTTGTCTTCGCCTTTCTCTCCTATCTTTCATTTTTATAATTTCATAATTTGCATTTTTCGTAAATAAATATCAAACCTCATGTTTATTCTGGAATACATTAGACATGCGAGGATGATCTTTTGTTGCAGTCTATAAATAGTTTAACTACTTCTAGAGTCGCATATTCTATATAACTTCTCTTATTTTCTCTTTCAATAATTCATGTATTTGCAGTAGTTGTGATACATGGCTTGAGTTGCGAATTAAGTTAACTTTAAGGTTGAGATAACTTTAGCCAATTTTTCGTTCCATTATTGTTTAATTGATTTTTTTATTTTTTAAGAAAATTGTAAATCATTTATTAATTATAAATTAGTGGAGAACTCATTTTTCAAATTCTAGTAATTTAATTTTAGTTTGATCATATTTTTATGAAAGGAATCTTTCCTGCTATAAACAAAATATACATCGAAAGTTGCCATCAAAAATTATTTTCCACAACTAATTTTGCTCTTTTCTGCTTCAATTACACAATCTATTAACTCTTGATCTGTGAAGTGATATAAAAAAACGAACAATTGTATCAAAAAGTTTCATAGAAATTCTTATTATTGTTCCATTTTGAAATGGACTTCAATGGATCACAGTGCTTCTTTCCATTCGTGACATCCTTTTTTTGACTAACGTGATTGATTTCATTGAGTATAGATCAATGCCCTTATGAGTTGCCCTTTATTCTTTGATTGACAACTGTTGATAGAAATGACTTTCTAATGAGAGTCATGACTGACTTTTCTCGAAAGGTCACCCAAATGGCCGTGGGTAATGATGCATCTGTAACGTGGGACACAGTTAATAGCGCATGAACTCGCTAATTAGGGTACTGGGCCATTGATGACCTTTGTAACTCATCTACACCCTGTTTTATCTTTATTACTAAGATGTAGTGAACTTTCCTCGTCCTTTAACCATTTATCGTTACACGTCAATGAAGAATTGGCTAGATATCAAGACCCTTTACCTTAAAACTCTTTCCCTCTCTTCTTTAAATACAAAAGTTCAGAACTTTAAAAAAGAAAAATAAAATTGAAAATAATGTTTATTTCTTTGACTGAGTTACAAAGGAAAATAAAATTTACAAAAGTCATAAAAAATATGATTTTAACAATAGAAAATATAATTTTTTTTTTGTTTTTTGAGAAATAATTTGGCTGGATAACGATGATGACATTGCACCAAAATCTTTATTGCATTTGGCAAGCAAAGTCGAATGAAATCGACTTGGATCGCCAATGATGCAAGCAATGTTTCAATTCCCCCTAAAACACCTACACATACTGTTACGTATATACATAATGACCCTAACCATCACCTTAGCTGCCTTACAGGGAATGTCGTAATACACATGGGACATCACGTGATACGCACATATGATATATGTACAATTAAGGTGAGATGTCAACAGCCATCAGCATATTCTGTGACGACCCACCGGAATTACGTTTCCAAATTTAAATTTTTATAGAAATTTAGTTCTGATATTTTATAAAAGACTAAATTTTTGGCTTTTTTTAAATCTTATTTTTTAAGAGTATCATTTACTGGCGCGATAATACATACAACCAAATAAAAAAATGATTTTTTTAGAAATACCAATTTCTATACGAATCGCGACATCTTATAAATCCATATTATAAAAAAAAAATGGCATCAATGGATAAAGACCTGATATTTTTTCTCGAGAGAATGTCTAAAAAACCCACGGAATCAATGTTACAAACAAAGAAAAATTCCTGATGATCATTGATTCCAAAGGATTTTAAATTATATCTTCCATCACCAGATAAACCTTTTACCCGATTTTTAATTTTAACAATCTAAAAAAATTATCGAAAATTTATATAGTGGATCATAATCCTATATTGCAATCGAATTTAAATTAAAAATTTTTACATCTGAAAGTTTCTTTTAAAAAATTATATAGACTAAATATTTCCTGTATACTCTCGTCTAATAAGAAGACGCCATTTTTGGCACCACATCTCCCGAAAATAAATAGAATTAAGGCCATCTTTTGTCTCTTCCGAGATTACAGACATTCTCGAGGCAGATGGCACTGAGGAAAGGGAAGGGAAAATTCACGTTATCGTTCCAAGGGAAATTCCAAGTCAAAATTAATCTCGAGTGTAGGCGTGGTTGGAATAGGGTCCGGAATAAATGGAACTACCAGAAGAGCTGACGTCCTTCCGTCGTCTTCTTCGTCTTAACAGACAGGCTACTAGTAGCATAATGGCCAGCATTAGGAGAACTCCAGCGATTGCAATCCCGATTGCAAACTTTCTTGTAGATACGCAGAATTCGTCTTCGATTAAGGATGGCTGAGCTTCGGTTTGCAGATCTAAAAAGTTATTTTTACCGTCATTTTGCTTATAGATACAATAAACAATATTAGATATTTATCATGTACGCTTATTAATTTATTATATTTATATTTATTATTTGTCTATTATGTCTTAATCAATAGGGAAAAAATAATCGTTCGATTTTCAAATATTCGATTTGTTTGAGAAATTTCATAAAATCCTCTTTCGTGGATATAAAAATATAAATAATTTTTAGCATTTATGAGCATTTCAGATTTAAAAATATAAATTATATTGTTCAGCCAAAGCGAGTATTGATTATTCACACGCGAAATTTATATCCGGACTCGATTTCGATATATACGACTTTCGGATTGCGAGTTACTTAGTATATTTTAATTTATAAGCCTAGTTAACTTATATATTAATAAAAATATAACAATTATGCTTAAAAATATATACCATTTTTGTCTTCTAATTCCTCTACTTCGTTGACATAAAGTCCAGAATAAACTTCTACTGTCAAATCTCTCACGTCCTCATCGTAGCGACTGACATCTGTTACAGTTCTCTTAACGTCAGAATTTCTCCTTTTTCTCGTTTTAGGTTTTCCTGACGGTTGACTACAATCAGGAGGCTAAGAGGGGAATAAATAAGAGATTGTTCAAGACTAATGAATGTTAATAAGTGAAGATCATTCATACGCAACAATAATAATTAACTGCGTAATGATTAAAGAGCGTGACTACTTAATGCCATCGAAATACTTTTAATATTTTTCAATTGATGAATAAGAATACTAACCACGTCGTCGCACCCTCCGGTTTGTTTCAGGCACAGTTTCACATTGCACTGATAATAGACGGAAGAGGTGTAGGGGAATTTGTGAGCTGGAAATCCTACAGAGGCAGTAGTTATATTAAGAGTATAATTAAATGCTCCCATGATATCTTCATCCACCGGACATCTGTAATAGAACAATCGAAGTTTTTATTTTGCAACGTTCGGACCTTCATGGACTAGATAATTAATACGCGACATTCGATCAGATGACTTTCAGTGATGCCGACATCAGATTATATGAATAACAAAGCACAGTTATATAATGAATACAGTGATTAAACGTCGTATTTAGTTAATTAGTAGTTGGTTCAATAAAACTTGATTAACAATATTGCAAGAAGAATCTCACCCATCGTTATTAATCAGAGGCTGTTCACCCCAGTTCATTCCATCTCTGACAATACAGTTGGTCACTTTCATCCCGTAAACGTCTAAAAATAGGAAAAAAATCATTATTTATACTTGCTTAACATCAAAAAATTATCTTTATTTTATTTTCTTCTTAAAGTTTGCTCCAGAATATCTATTCCAGCGTGACTTCTGGTCCTTGAATCACGTTAATCGCCAATTTTGATCAAAGTCTGTGAAATTGCACTCGAAATAAATTATAAATAATTATCGGCACAGGAAATTAATTATGCAAAGTATCGCTTCCCTGCCCATAAATTCCATCTGTCTTCACAGTCCAAAGGTCGAAAAAAAAAACTAAGTATTGACATTATTCGGTTTATAAATACGAGATGGCGCTAGGTTATGTAAGGACCCAAAAAAATTGTCTTATTGATCCAATAGCGAAATCGTGCCAGATTCAAATTACTTCAGCATAATTCGTCCTTCTTTACTAGGCAGGTACATGATCTTTGAATAACGTAACGCAACGATCCTTCAAACATATGAGAAGTGAAACACGAATATAATGTAATTAAATATGAATATTTATTTTTATTTTTTCTATTAATTGCAAATATAAAGATCACATCTAATATGCTGCATTGAACGTTTTAAGAATTAATTTATATTTACTCACCTTGCAAATCGATGGTTATAACTAAAGTTAGCTGATCTCCAATTCGAACGTTTTCGGCCACAATTCCTCTTTGGGGATCTCCGAGATATATCTTCATGGAACAGACTGGCATTGGTGCAGTAGCTACCAATGGAGTGGTTCCGATCATGCTGAAAAAATAATTTTTACTTATTAAATTTTCAAAAATATTTCAGTTTAAGCGATAGGCTGCGTAAGCATGTTATCTGAACAAATATTTGTTTCTAAATTTTAAACCAAAATGAAGGGGATAATGATTAAACGATATTTATTGGGAGGGTTAATTTTTGAGTGATAAATTGAAAATATTTTTATGAAATGCTTACTTAATGATCTAAATTTATCAAGATGACTATAAATTATACATTTGTTTGACTAAAATTTGAGCTAATATTTCGATAATGAATCTGTCTGATAATTATTTTAATTTTGGATGAAACTAAAACCTTTATATGATTAGTTAAAGTTATTTAAATAATAAATTAAATAAAAATAACTCATGACTATTGTTTAGATGAAGTTACAATATTTTTAAACTGTTTCTCTTCTTCTCCTCTGGTATTTTAAGACTCTTGAGAAGAAGAATGAGATTGAATCAGCATTTTATACAAAAACCCTGATGATCGAAAACATTTTTATTTAACTATCTTATCAACAATCGAACAAATTTTTTTACTTCATTAATTCATACGGACGCTTTTTAAATTTTTATAAATATTTTTACTCACTTCTATACAGATATATAAGTCATATTTCATTACGTATTTTTAACAATTATTATTAAATTTAGAATTTTTCTAAATTTAAATTCTAACAGAAAACTTTGATTAATCTTAATCCATATATTTAGCCTATAATTTAAAAACATTATCACGTTTTCATTGACTTCATGTTTGTAAATAGAGCCTAGACATAGATATGCTATGAAAATAAAAACATTAAAGAGCAATTAAATTTTTGAAGAAAAATATATGCTAAAAATTGCAAAAAGATAATTTGCATTTTAGATAATACAGTAGAATCCCGTTTATACGTTTCTCACTTCTACGTTTCTCGCACTTGTACGTTGCGTTTTATACACTCTTTCGATTTTGCATGTAAAATCATCCCACTTGCACGTTTTCCATTTATACGTTTTCGCATTTGTACGCTGTTATTTTTATTCCCCCAGAATCGTTTCGTCGCACTTATAGACTACATAAAATCCAAGAAATCTTTGCGAAACTTTTTCGACAAAGCAACAGTTTCTTATACTGTACCCTACATTATCTTACGAAATAGAAAGTAGAATGAATACAAAAGTAAAACCTAAACCAAAACTTATCCCACGAGTCTTTCTACCGACGTTATATACCGTTGTGTTACACTGGAAGTAACACAACGTTACATAAGATCAAAAAACATTAGTGATGACAAGATGTCTGCAGTAGTTGCGTATGAAGGTTTGATCTATGAATGTAGTATTGCATCCAAAAAACTAACTACAATTGATTCTTTCTTTATGCCAAAATAATTATATTTGCCAATCATCGTTAATTAAACTTCTTAATTTTTAAGTTTTAATGTATGGAAAAAACATATGTAATACAATATGTAGTTTAACTTTTTAAAATTTTAAGTTTTAATGTATTTTTCCAACATTTAAAATTAAAATAAAAAGTTTCATTTAAACGTTAATCTCACTAGTACATAATTTTTATCAACCCCCTTCAAAAACGTATAAACGGGATTCTACTATATACTTAAATGATACGTATTATGCATGATTTTAAATGTTTTATAACATAATGCAAAAATAATTCGGCATTTAAACATTTTCTTTCCTTAGATTTACTCTATTTATTATATCTAAAAAAATTTCTGTCGATTCTTATAAATAAAAAAAAATCTTGTAATTTATAATTTCCTTTATATACATTATTCAATTTCTCTAATTTTAAGCATAACTTAAATAAAGGAAACAAGAAGTCGTTAACCTTTCACACATTTTTTTTCTACTAGTTTTCTTCATTTTATTATTTTGTTAATGCTTATATTTGTCTCGAGTTCGTGAATACAATTTGCTAGGAAAACCATTAATAAAAATTTTCTTTGGAAGAGAGCATCGACTAATTTGACGAAATATTTAATTTCAATTATTAAATTAATGAGATCTAAAGTAACGCGTCGATCGTAATTTTTCAGTTCAAAGACTGATAGAGGAGAAAGAGCAGGAAGTCGAAAGAAGACTGCTATGATACATAGTCGAAAGTAGTTGTAGGGTTATGGGTTCAGTATGTATCATACTTGTAGATATATACTATTACAGAACCGATCCATCAAGTTCTCGAAGAAGGGTGGATCGTCAATCCATCCGACCGGGTTCATTGTCCGAATGAAAAAGTGCTATCACTAAATACTTAATGGCTTCTTTGTTCGTTTGCCAGTGAAACCCGGATGTTGATTGAATGAAGATCTCGTGAACAACTTACCTGACATTGAAAGAAGAAGTGACGGTCTTCTCTTTAGTCTGATACCTGCATCTAATATGGTAACCTCGTCCTTGGTTGGTCACCAGTTTACGATGGGGTTGGATCACGACCGTGTTAAAATATTCTACTCCGTCATCCTATATAGGAGAAAAGTCGTGATTGTAAGATGTTAAATAATTACAACAGGAAAAATATTAACTTAAAACAACAATAACAGCGTGTACAATATATTTTTTTTTTCTATGTTTTAATCGCATTAGTTTTCATTAACAGCATGCTCCATATTTTCGATTTTCTTTCGCACATATAATTTATTATTTTGAAGCATTAATGCAATTTTATATAAATTTTGCCGACTTATTTTTACGTAAAAATATTTTTACTGCATGAAAAATTAGGCTGAAAGATCTAAATCGACTGTAACTAGTAATTAGGTTAAAACATTCTAGGCGATGAGTGAAATGTGGGAATTCGGCGTAATGCGTTACCAATTACACAGTTCAGATGGATGAAAGGAGTGGCTGGTAAAATTTTCTTACCATATCGGTGCTCATGGTATTGCAGGACCTCAAGGGTAAAACGTAACTGACGTTAGCACCGGCGTTATTGTATTCCGACATGCATGTAGAATTCTTTGATAATCCCTTGGGATAAATCATACCGTTGAAGTTGGTAGCCGTCGATATCGTCACTAATATACTATTGCTATTACAAGCTATACTGACATCGGTAATGAGGCCGGGATCTGTAAAGAAACACGAAATCATATATAACATAACATAACATAAAAAAAGTAACTTTCGGAACGAAAATTGACGGCGTCAAAATTGATAATTCGAGAGGCCGGACGGGACAAAACACGAAGTCATGTTTTTTGCATCACGATATATAATACGAACGCCTGATGGTTTGTTTCGCTGGTAGCATCAGGACGCTGACACTAGCAAAAGTGCAGCGACCTCGCGTTGCTAGGAGACGATATCCCGTAACCGACCTTGTGGATGAAAGTGACGTTGAAAACGAAAGCGCAAGGACGAACTTCAAACTTGTCTTTCTCACCGTAATCCTAGAATAAAAAAAATATAAAAATAAATGATACACTGTCTCTCTGAAAGATGACTGATCGTAATTCGTGAGATGTTCTGGCTTATTGTTCCGAATTTCATTAAATTTTCTCATATTTTAACCCCCAGGAAAAAAAGGAACTTTTGTTTTGCGATAAATCTCCATTTCAAATGTCAAAATAATAAGGTTCTTTATTTACAATACTAACTTAGAATTGTTACATTATACTATGTTCGTAGTACAAATATAATAGTCACAACAATAACGAATGTACATAAATTTTAATGGAGGAAGTTGTTCGCAATATTTGCTACTGTTTCCTGATAATGTTAACTGCCAGCAGAATTTCTTCTATTAATGAACTATAAAACTAAACCGATCTAAATGAATAAAAATAATGCCAGAATACTATAAAAAAAAAAAAAAATAGAGTAAGAAAATGTTTATTATGGTTCCTGCATTTCTAAAATATTTTCGAGTCAAAATTCTACGAGATATAAACTCAAACAAATGAACCCGTGCCTTTTGTTATCAGAGTTAGTAGGATAACATCAAAAAATTCGCATCAAAAGTCGTACCATTAAGATAGAGCCGCGAGTATAAAGATTATCGTGCGAAGTAAAATATTATAAAACTTACAAAACAGCAAGAGAATGGTAAGTCACGCTAAATGAAATGAAAAACATCTGAAATGACTTCCTGGTTTGGTTCCAAACATAAATGTGGAAGGATGACTTTGGTCCATTACAAGAAATTCGCCATGACAGTCATTGTTTCAGTTTGGAGGTCGCGAGGTCAAAGGTGGAAACTGGTAAATAACTATACACTGCCAGACGTGGGAATGACAATACAGGAAGTTGATCCCACAAACAATCGTTCAAGATATTCGAGTATTATGCAAGAAATATTTTCTTAGTATTAATGAAGTCATTAAAGCCCATATTATTTGACTAAAAGTGTTTACGAATCTTTTAAAAATGCCATCTCTAACCTTTGGAAAGGAAGGGCAACTGCGGAGGCGAAAAAAGGTACGAAACCTTTTGAATCTCGCTTTCTTAATACTGCCTGTTCATTTGGGTGGCATTCAACTTTAACATAATTATTACAATTAAATGTAATTTTTCTTTTATTTCACAGTAGAATACTTGCTGTTTCCATTACAAGAAAACGATCTCTTGTAATACGAAATTTCATCGAAGTGCAACTCGCAAGATGATGTAGTGTACTTAATAATGATGAAGGCAGAATAAAAAAACAGAGGAAAGAAAATAAATCGGGTCATAAAAAACAATCATCTGAACGAAAGACTCGATTGAGCGTTGACTGCAATTGTTAAAGTCATAAAACAGACGCGAAAAGAGAACATTACACATAAAACAGTTTTAAATTCAGGACAGAAAATAAGGATCACTTTGGACGGTCAATTCGCAGACAGTCGCCACCAGTATTCTAGCTTTTTTATTATTATTATTCTAAAAATGAAACCAGTCTTTTGGGAGGAAAAAAATCGTGTCGGAAAAATTCGATAAAATAGAAGTTATCGAGAAAAGAAATGCCATTCTTTTAATAATAGTTCTTCTTTTTCCAATACTTCGGAAATTTTCAACGAGAAAATGTATAAAAGAATATCTCGAACTTCTAACCAGTTTTTTGTTTTATTTGTATAAAAAAACATTTCCAAGACACGTTCCGCTTATTTTCTCTATCGAATTTTCAAGAAAGAACTAAAAGATTTCCAAAATTGCTTGCAATAATAATAAAACAATTGTCTAAAAGACAAGACGATTGCACTTATTTTTTTCTGCTTTCTTGTGGCGTGAAACCAAGCCGAAAACTATATTTTAAATATAAAAGAATTCTTAAAATAAAGGTATAAGTGATGTTATTTCCTATTCTGATTCAAAACACTCTAAAATAATATCAATCAATTACATATCAAATTATTAAAGACAAACTGATTTACTTCCAAAGTTAACTCGGTTATTATAAGCAGTACAACTAATAATATTGTTTCTTGTAATCCATTCATCACGATTTGACAAGTAAGAATTTCGAAAATGGAATTCAGAAGATACAAATAAATGAAAATTAAACAGAATGAGTCATAAAAAATTTATAGCATTAAGACCTGAGCTTTGGTCATTCTCTAGTTATTTAAGTTTCTTATATAAATATTAAGGAGATAAATTTTCTTTCTCCGGGCTGTTTCGTCTAGTCCCACCTATTTGGCCCCACACACGCAATCTTTTTATCCACGATAATAAAGAAAAAGTCGAGTCGACTATAAAAGATGGACTAAACGTTTACTCATCCGCTGGTTCCATCTATTTTTAGATGTTAGTCAACTCAGTGCCACATGTTGCGAGAACTGGTTTCGAAGACCTCCCAGTGACTTGTAGACAACTGTTGGCATAATGTATTGGCTACTATACCTAACCGATTTGGAATTTCTCCGAAAATAAAATCTTTCTTTTGTCACGCAATATCGTGCGGCCTTGCCAAGGACAGTTTCTAAGACATCACCTGTATCAGGTGCTAGAGGCAGATGTGCTGATGTCATCGTCCAGGTGCTTTTTATTAACCTTTAAACGCGACCAAATTGCATGCAATATAATCGCCGATATTTACTTCATCTGAAAACTAAAATCGATTATTTTTGGAAGTAATTTGTACTCGAATGTTCTTAATTGCCAAAATTTCTTGATTAGATCGATTGCAATTGCCCATGGCGGATGAGACTAAGCAGATGTATCATGAGATATTACGCGTGGTCGTTTCGTGACTTCGAGGACTACAGAGGAAAAAAAAATTTCCTTTTCGGTTGACAGAAAACAGTTCTCACTTGAAAAGTTATAAATAATTTAAAAATTTTTCTTTTATAACTCACCTGCCTTTGTTATGAGTTGAGAAGAAGTATGCCTCGTAGTTAGCAATGCCTGTAAGACAAAAAATTAAATTATTATTAGTTCGATATTATAGATTGTTCGAATGAAGATGTCACCGACATTATTTTCGATACAAATCGATAATCGAAGAAAAAATAATAAGCAGAATCTATTCTTCAAACTTCCGTAATGTTAATTAAGAGTGAAAGGACAAAATATTACAATTAATTACGTCAAAAACGAACTTGAACTAGAATTTTTCATTCTTTGTTTAATTATGATTATATCGAAATGCGCTAAGTTCAGTTATGGTCATGGTTTTTAAAACAATAAGCGAAAATAATTGCTTTTAACGGGAACGGCAACATTATTATGAATCCTGACAACATTCATTAAATATTAAATGCATTTTATATCAATAACCACTCTGATTAAAGATTTTTTCAGAGAAAATTAACTTACCAAAATGACTATCGCAGATTGCCAAAGGTCCATTTTATCTGCATAAAAATAAAATAAAAATTTCAGTCGGTTATAATAATAAAATCACAATATTTTATTTTGTCAGATATTTTAAAAAATGAAAGCGAAAGAGAGAAATTTATAATAATTTCTTCTATACCCTTTCGGGTATAATCTTTGAAGTGCATTGAACTTTGACACTAGCCATCGCTTGTCCGAGGCCCACTACACACCCAACGCAGCCCCATATCTTGTCCGTACTCATGACATGAATACTAAGGAGTGGTGGATCTAGACTTGCCTGTCTGCTTGCCTTTTGTCAGACTTTATCATCTATGAATTTAATGCAGTTAAGAATTTCTTCATTTTTTTCTATTAAGGAAATCTCGGTATCTTAACAAGTTTTCTAAATATGTTGGTTGAAAAACAAATGAAATTTTGACTGCATCTTAAATTATTTTATCGCAAGACAGAGATAAACGAAGAGGAAATAAAATAATAGAAAATTTATCTCGATTTATATTTAAGAGAGTACATAACGAATCTTTTTTTCTTCTTCTAATTGTGAACATGAAAGGCAGAACATATAATATTTCACCTTGCTAATATTATGTTTCTAATCACTTTATATAAAATTAATGGTTCCTCAACAGCTCATCCATCAAGATTATATTTCACTTTTGGAAACTTACCTTCTATTTAAGCCCTTTTTACTTTTTCTAACCGAATTATGACATTAAAGAAAAACAAAAATCGGGCATTAAAAGTATTTCGCAAACTCCAATTTTATGCTGGTTTAATTATTGTTTCAACAATTAATAATTTATTTCTTAGCATACCGAGAACAATCGCCAGTACAAGACGTGGGCACAGAGGAAAAGCCCTCTGGCTGCTTATCCTGACGTATAATATATAATAATAAACCTGTTTCGTCCGTGACTTCGTTAACCTCCAGCATTTCACTCTCTCTTTCCTTCTCAACAGCGAACTAGTTCAAGTTCACTGTCTGACTTGCCCTCCAAATTACTCTCTTTCTTATTAAGACTCATACGGGATTACTACCTTCCGTAATAAGATGTTCTCAACAGGGTTCACTGGAGCAAGGAATTTTGAAATCAAAAACTGTCAAGTTTGAAGCACCATATCTAATTTAACTTCCGCCTGCTTAATGTCTAAGGGCCGGCGCTAGTATCTAATACTAATATGCGACGTAACTCGACGCTTTAAGTTTTGGAGAATTTTTAAATAAAAAAGTTAATGAGGTTCTAGTCAGCGAAATAAATGCTGTAATTTGCTAAAAACAAATACATTAAATGTAAAAAAAGAGATGGGTCTATTTTGAGCACTTGGAGTAATTAGACGAGTCTTTCTTTTTTTTTGTTTTTCGTTTTACTTAGGGTGTGCTCGGTTCGGATATGGTTCATTAGTTTTGATACCAACTGACTCCATCTCTGTTATGCTAACAAGAAGCTGGTGTTACGAGTTTGCTCCGAATTTTCGCATCAGTTGATTCTAAAGTTTTACTAGTGCCATTTCCCCGCTTTGCTTGTAAAGAAGATTTAACAGGTCATTAAAATAGTTTTTTCTTTCGTTTTGAAGATTGTTCACTTTTATGCGTTCGTCATTCTACATTTTGATTTTCGTATCAGAAGTTCCACTCTACTAAAGTTTCTCTATCGGTCGCCCATTTAAATATTTAAAATTAATTAAATTCTCTCGTCAAAACGGCTGAAATAATGATTTGACATTTTTCGTCTAACTCTACGTATTCATTGGCCATAAATTTAATTTTTATTTCTTAAATTATAGTCTAATTTAACATTTTACAGAATTTTCGATCGGCATCCGAGTTATTAAGTTATTTAATGATCGTTGAACCCCGAATTGAAATATCTCAACTAGCATAACTCGTCGATGCAAACCAATTAATGAAGATTCGTTTCAGATAAACAACATTTCTTAGAGACAAGATTTAGATCCGTAAACAGACTCATTAAGTGAAAAAAAGTAGCTCCAGCCGGTCCGACAATAATTGCTCATTAAGAGATATGAATGTTCAAAAATTATGATAAGGCAGAGATGATTCATAAAGTCGAAAACGAAGAGTCGCGATTGGCAACACTTTCACTGTTTTGTAAACCAGCTTTCATTTAAAAAAGCGAAAATAAAATGCCGATGTTTATGATTATAAACATGTTGTTATTTATTGTAAAGCATTTCTAAAAAGTCTCGTCATTAAATGGTTGGATGAAGAGCTATAGTCTAACGCTTTCCGAGTTCACTCTCACTTTTGTCTCAATGTCACCTTCAGTCTTCAATGAATACCGAATGATTGAATTATTTAAATCAATGTATAAATTTGAATTACAGACTAATATGGCAAAAGAATTACAGACTAACTCGTTATGTAAGAAATATGGAGAAAGAGTGAAAGTGACTTACTAAGACCTCCAATACCTGCATCCACTTTCTCCCACCTGCCTCTACCTGTTCTGATGCGCTTGTAACCTCACTGTACAGGTCGTCTGTGCTTATGTACAAGAACGCCGATTTACATCACGTGACGTAGACGGCTGACTGCTACTGTCCGAAAAGAAAAAAAGCGGCTCTACACATTCCGACCGCCAGATGGATCACAGTCGCTTTCAAGGTTGTCCGGCGACCTCCGAACAAATTAGGGGTTACTACACTTTGATCTCTCGGATGAACTTGGTTGGAATTGACAGCAAAAAGGAAAAGAAACAAATGTTTCTTCATATTGCTCGTGTTTTGTCGTCTAAATATCGCCCCTCCGGGCTGTTTTCCAGTTTTCCAACAGTAGCGAGTCCATTGGAGAAATGTGATGTCATCTTTCATCCCGAGTGAAAATATGCAACCCTGCTTGCAAGGAGATCATTACCTAACTTTTTTCCGGATATGGTTTCTAACAACCTAACTTTCCATCTCCGTTAAGGCTATTTGAGGATTTTTTTCCTTATATATTATTATTTATACCTTACTCCTTTATATTTTTTACTTTCTTCTTCTGCGAAGAAGTTTTTATTGCCCGAAGGAGTTTCAGGAATAGTCGATAAAAGCTGGAAATGACCTGAAAAACTCAAGTTCAACCATTTCGGGTCAAGGACAAACAAATTCGCGTTCTCCTTCATCTTAAAACTATTTATTGTAGTCCTACTTGCCTTTTTTTTCGCGTGTTTACTATTATCAGAAAATACGCCAAGTATTTAAAATATTGCATAAAACACAAGTAACGACTACAGCAATCATTTTTTACATATTTGGTGATATACATCTCATGTATTAGCATTTTTTGATCATTTAAAATCTGATTATCGTCTTCGGACTCGATTGAAGCTTTGCAGAATATTTGCGATTCTTATTAATCTAATAAGAAAGTCAACTGTGAGGAATCTTTACTTAAAAATCATACCTTTGTCAATGTTTTGCTACTTCAGTATGCTTAAATATATCAATATAAATCTTCAAATTTTAAAATTCTTCATATGCAACAATAAATATGGATTCTTCATCTTAAAAAATTCATTTGCAGTAGTTGAAATACGTTATTGTTCACATTATTTCTATTTATTATCTGTCGTGAAGACAGCTGGATCAATAATACTATACAACATTTTCCGTAAATGTTATCCAATTTATCTGCTTAGTGATTGAATAAAAAATATTATTAAAAAAAATATATTAAGGATTTCCTTAAGATGTAACAATAGAAATGTATATCGATTAAGTTACAGTTAGTTACGTATATAGGCCTTATATATATTTTTTAATGTTCAACTTATTAAAAACTATCAGCGAATAACTAGGTTTTAAGCATGTATATATATATATATATATTTAATCAAAGTCGATCTGCCACTATCATGGCTTATTAGTTTTTTTATTAAATGGCCAATCATCTATTGTGTTCCTCGGATTGTTTTTTATGCCTTCAATAATATAATTAATAGGAAAAATTCTATACGTTAGCGATAACGTTGCAATTGATTCATATGTGCGCTAATTTTTTCCCCGTTTTGCTTTTTTTTATATTTGTTTATCTATCTAGAACTTTTCCTCTGACATCATTATCTTGATGCAATATATAGACCTACTAAAATAGATTCGTTGTACTCGGAAGATTCGTGTATTCGTTGTAGACGGAATCGATTGGTAATTTAACCTATTTCGCCTCGATTCAGATTAATTATTTTTTAAAATTCGATACGGTAAAAACTCTGTTGCTAATCAGAACTCGAATACATTTCAACAGTTTTGAAAGACATAATAGAAAGGGAGACAGTGAAAAAGTAGAAAAATATAAATAATAGTGTTCCAAAAGACAAATGATTAATATGATATCTTGGATTTCCTCTCAAACTAGTAATTTGGGCATCAGTTGGAGTGTGCTGACTTCTTAAAGGATGATGCTGAAATGTATAATTATTTATTTGAGTTTTGGAACTTAGCATCCTGTTTCGGAATAAACTCAAGGTCGAAAAGAGCAAGTTTTCTTTTTTGTATACATGACTTTATAATATAATGTAATGGTCTTCAAAAAAAAAAAAGATTTTAAAACAGGAAGAATTAACTGTACGCGCCGATATAATTAATTATGAGAAAATTTAGAACATCTCACTTCAACCCAACCATTTAATAAAAATTTTACAATAAGGAAACGTTTTATATATTTTGTCCTTTGTACTTGGCATGGATCATCCTGGATAGTACTAAATTTTTCCTTTTTAAAGATTCCACATTTAAAAAGTCTAAAATTTTATATTCTAATTTTAGTAAAACACTAGTTTTTGCACTGTTTGCAAACGTTTTGTTATGTCTATATCAAATTTTATTGCTTAGTAAATCGCAATCTGAATGCGTCTAAGATATGGAACGAGTTTTATTGTCATTTTTATGCGCTTTATTATTACTTCAGTTGGGATTCGCGGAAATTAGATTCTTTTGCAAAATGTTTTGGTGTAGAATATCTTACGTTATTTAAACTTAAAATTTTATTTACTATATATACTTTTCTGGATTGAAAAACTGTAGACATAAAATTATATGTCGTTTTATAATTGTCACTGCATTAGTAGTATTAATAAATAAAAATATTCAGGTTACATAATTCTTTTATAAATCTATTTATGAAGGAAATTTTTCTATATTTTTAAAACTTTTAATAATAACGTCCTATATTTCTGTTCGATTTTTTATCGATTAAAAAAATTTAATCAATGATCTAAAAATTGTTAGTGAATAGAAATAAATAAATTTAAAATATTTAAATATCGTTATAAGATAAATTGTTTACTTTATAAGAATTTAATCAGTTTTGTAATATGTAGTAAATAAAGTAATTAAAAATAAAATTACATATCAGACTGCTATTAATGTAAACAAATTATAACTGTTGTTCCTTTTTAGAGCGATAAAAATCTAGATTTTTCAAATTTCTTTTATTTTTTTCGTAATTTTATTTATATACAGTATATAGTTTTTCATAACTTTCATCTAAGCCAATATTTTAGATCATAATCTACAATGATTTAAATCGATTATCTTATTGATTATTACTTCTTCATCCATTTTGATAGATTCGCTTACATAAATTATGACCTGGTAACACTAGTTTTTTACCATTATTCAATATTTCTATTAAGCACGTTTCATTATTGTATCATACGTAGTATAACTTCTTTAATATGTATAATCACTTAATAAGTAAATTAAAAATAATGAATATCGGAAACGACTAAACGATATTTGTAATTGTTTTTCTTCTTCGTAGCTCATGCTGTAGTTTGGTTATTAGATAAATTTAAAAACAAGATTATTGAATATAATCTACAACAATTTTATTCAGTTTATATAAAAATTTTTGCAATTATTCCACAAGTAAATATACTAAATTTATGTTTATTGACCATAAGTGAGTTGCAGGATTGCGACAAAATTTCATTTTATGATTTTATGTTGCCATCTTCTTTTACTCTGAAGGAAGATTTTTGTTTTGAGGATTGTTACACAGAAAAATTTTTAGTCACTATATAATTCTTTCGACAAATGCTCAAAGTGTGTGACCAGTCCAAGTTCATAAAGCATACATTAAAATCATTACCATATACTTTACAAATAACGTATTGTTCTCTTCTCATCTGAATATTTCTCACTAGCTTCATTATCATATTTTTTTAGTCCAATAATCTTTTAAGAAATAGAAAAAGTAGTCTTCTACAAGTCCACAAATCTTAAATTCACTTATGTTGATTTTCATTCTTGCAGCGTGAGTTTCATGCTGCAAGAATGAAAATCGTGAAGTTTTTAAGATTTTTTTGATTTATTGGATGCAAAATTTTTAACCAAAACTTGAGCATCAGTTCAATTCATAGAATATACTTAAATTTTTTGTGTTTGTGAACTATTCATACGTCATCTAAATTAAAAATAATAATAATAATGATACAAATTTCTCTAATAATCTGAAGACAATTTATGTTAAACTTAATGAAAACAATATTAATATACAAATAACTATAAGATAAAAAAAATCTATTGTTCTTAATTTTGATCATTTGGATTTTGTGTGAGATCGTCATGACTGATTTGCTACTATATTTATCGATGAAATTCGAGATTGCTACCCGGAGAGGATCGTCTTCTCAATTATTTGTCACACGCGTTATCAGTTAACTTATATTTCTTGATAAATAACGCACGATTTGACTGGAACCTGGGTCTCGCTCTCAGCGGAACTAGTGCGCAGATTGATACTCACGAACAACTTCAGCATTGCGTATAATAATGTTTGATTATTTCAGCGCATTCAATGTCTTTATCGAAAAACATGGAAAACGTGAGATGTTTATTAATAAAAATAAATTTTTCGACAACGTAATGAAAGCAATAAAGTCTTGATTATCATAACGGTCCTAAGTCATGCCCATATTGATCATAACTATTTTCAAGAGTACGTCAACA
>WUQG02225414.1:31818-51105 GCA_011317285.2 Androctonus mauritanicus
TGTCCAAATTATTATTGTTAATATTGCAATTTAGAGTAATAATAGAGATCAACAGATTCATTTCTCCAAAATAATCCTTATAGGATTGTCTTCATGACAATCATTAACAAATTTTATTTTCATGAACCCTCATTAACAAATTTTAAATTGGTAGATTTTTATAGAATTTAATATGGAGGCTCTTCCTTTAAGGTGATGTTGATGCAGTATTTTTTTTAATCCGGTAGCTTCAATCGTTCTAAAAATAGAAAATAATCAAACTTTTTCATTTCTTTTGAATCAACTTATAGAATATTCTTAATTTTGAGCACAAATATCCAGCCATTGATGATGATCTTGCCATTGCATTTTTCAATCTTGTTGTTTCAACCATTTAAAAGTAGCTAATTTTCGAACTTTTGAGATTTCTCGTAATAACTTTTGAATTAATTAATAGAATTTCGTAAAATTCGGTAAAAAGGTCATGTCGTTGGAGAAGATTTTCACGTCAAATTTTCTATTCACTAACTTCATTCATCCTATAATATTAAACATGTAAGGAAAGTAGGCAATTAATTCTTTTCAAAAATGCGTGTTTTAAATATTAAAATACAGTATATAAATCTAATTTATGAATTGAATATGATCTAAAAAAGTTAGCATAACTAAAATTTAAACATATTAACTAGCGAAAGGCATATTTATAGCTTAATTAAAGGGCTTTAATTTTTATTTATGTAGTAAGAAGTTTTCCAGTAGGAGACAGATTTTCATATTTAGCATATATACAAATCAACTTATGCATAAAATAAGCACAATATGTAAAAAATAAGCATTTGAAAAATTAGATTCGATTCTTGAATTTTGTGAAATTAATCCTTTATAAATAGAAAGTTGGTGTTAAAAAAGCCTGAGAGATAAAATGGAGCCGACAATTTCACCTTTCTAAGATCAATTTCGATCTCTTTCATATCATGTTTTTGGCATAAAACATTAAACTTTGGCACCTTTCTGGGTCTTGATCAATGCCAAATAGTCCTGCTGCTACTGTCTACCTGAACATGAATAGTACTATTTATTTGATTTTGTTTTGACTGTATTAAAAGCATTTTCTTAAAGATACTAAAAATGAATATTTTAATTTTTTAAAAGGATTAAATCGTCTCTCATTGATTCAAAGAATACTGCGAAAGACAAATATAACATGAAATTTAAATATAATTCTGTCACGTTTAAAAAATATCTTTACTGAAGTAAATTTTTATCATTTTAAGTAACTTTTATATAAGTTCTTCATAAAATCTGAAGAATCCGAATAGAATTTAAAATATTTTCGCAGGAATCTCGTTCTCCTCTTTTATTCCTTTATCATATTTTTGTCATCTATTGCTTCTAGATAAATCTAGAAAGATGTCGGGTTCCATTAAATTAGCCTATTTAATTCAATTAAAAAATCGTTAAATTAAAAAAAAAAAAATGGAATTAGGTTTTTATTAAAGATAAACTAAAAATTTACTTTTTTCTTTTTATTTTATGAAAGAAAATTAAAAGATTGGATATATTTTATTTAAAAATAGAATAATTAACTTTATGTCGAGATACTAGACAAAACATATTCTGATATTTATTTAATTAATATAATTATTAAAAACGAAACAAAACATTTTTCTATTTTCATTTTAAGTTATTTAATATTAAAATATTTTAATTGAAAATACAGAATACAATAAACAGTAGTTTAACTGATTTACATATTAGATGTATTTTGTATTGGCATCCATGTGAATAAAAGAGGTCACAGTTTTAATAAAATTTCTCATCAAATCTAGTCAATTCTCTTTTGTACTATTGTATATCTATTATTTTTCTATCATTTTTTTCTAATATATGTTTCATTTTTGTCTTCATACTTCAGTTATTACACTTAATAAACGAGAAAAGTCTCATCTCGTCTTTACACTCTTTCATCCATGTTGTATTTTTTTCATTATTACAATACTTTATTGTCTTTCATGTTATATCTAGCGCTTTGTAGCAATAAAACTATCAGATTAATTACACGTTTGTACGTCTTTCAGAGATGTAATTTCGATCCAAATTATATAGAGAATTTTTTCTGGTTGTGTTTGACAAGAATAGTGCAAAGAGGGAGGATTTATCGCTCTATCGATTTGATTGAAATATGATTGACAACTTCCAATTTTTTATAATTAGCAGTCGCGAATTATCGACTAAGGTAGATTATATGACAATCAAAAAATTATATTACGTTACTAGATCATCGTAGCGTGGCATGACGTGCGAATTAATGAGCCATGTTAATTTATCAGTATAACATGCTCATAATACGTAAAACAATTTGTTAGAATATATATTTTAAAAAACAGAATGTGTCATCGTTGTTTTCCCCTCCATTATTTTATTTCATCTTATTATTATTCTAATTTCTGTTTACAAATTCATAAAAACAGTTTAGAAACTCGTCTAAAGATCGCAACGCTGATTATAAATATGAATGATGAATATGATAGTCACGGATATAAATTTATACAATCAATTCTTCATTTACGACTGTAAATTTATTCGTCAATTAAAAAAGTGAATCATAAAATATGATTAAATTCCTAGTGATGATAAAATTGTAATTATGTTGCATTTTTCACATCCTGTTTTTTTTTTTTCTTTTTAATCTGAAATGAAGATGTTCATTTCTTAAAGTAAGAAAAATCATTGTAGTACGATTCGCTTTTTTTTACAGTTCAAATAAGCCAATTTTTTTAATACTTTTCTTTCTTTAAAACTTTACTTACTTTTAATCTACTTTTCGAAAGAATGGATTTAAAAGATCACCACATAGTTTGTCTGTATTTTTCAGCTAATTACTTTCGAATTATTCATAATATTTTCAATGAAATTCGGTAATGATATTTTTCCATTAATTATAGTCTCAATGCTTCATCATTTAATTTTCTAGCTTCGAATATTTAAAAACAACGAACATTCAAACTTCTGAAATATATTCTTAACATGTCTTGGACTAATTATTTTGTTTTATGGATATTAATATTGATAATTTATAATAATAATTGGTGTCAATTTTTTATTGTATATTTTAGAAAGTTTTCTGTAAAATAATTATTTAATAGATCATCAGACCTATTTAAGTAAAGAATGTTTTTACTTTTATTTTTATGATAAGAATATTCTTCAAATATTGGTCTATGTAATTTCTTTGAGTTGTCACCTTACTTCAACAAAGAAGATGGATTATCTCATTTTAGCATGAATTCCATATAATTTTTGCAGCTATTTATAGAGGCAATAAATTTTTTTTATTATTATTCGTATTTTATAATGTGTTTTAAAACTCAAATATGTTCTAAATCATAGCTGAAAATACAATAATAATTTTGGAAAATATAGTTTTTTTTTTTTTTTTTTTTTAATTTTCTGGAAACATCATTAATAAAACAACAACGAAAATAATTTCACCAAAAAATCTTGTTAATAAACTCGTTTTCTTGTATAAAAATTTAAAACTATAAAAATCTATTGAATTTTTTTTTTTTCGAAAAATTTTCAATTTTACGTTTTTGTAAAACATCGAATTTATCGTAAAAAATCTTTTTAAACTATACTTAAAATATCAACTAAATGTTTCTTCTCATTTGCATTTTTTTTTTTTTCCGTCATTACAAGTTTTGATGTTTTGTATGCAGGTAATCACTTTAGTTTTCTTATAAGATAAATAAAATTTGATTTTATTATCACAACAAAATGGCCTACGCACCCTAACATAACTACTGTATTCGTTTTATGAACAATTCCATATGTTTTTTGTTTCGTAATATATCATTCCTTTATATAATTCGTTTTTTCTATTCAACGGGAAGACGTTCTTATTTTTATTATTGTTATTATTGAATAGATTGCCAAGAATAGCTTACAAAACTTGTGAAAGCAGATTACCTTTCCAGGAAGAATCCGGGCGAGGTAACCAGCTAAACTCCTCTCGCCTACTCAATAAGCCCGACATCCTGACTCAACAACTTTCCCAGGATATTTTCCGGAATCTATACACCTAAGCCTATCTATTGAAGATTTATTGGCTTTCGTGGTTTTGAAATTTTAGGCAATAAAAGAAACTTTAAAGAATTTTGTGCTGTTAAGGTTTCTATGAAAGTCATATTCGACCGAATACAACTGTAACGTATTCTTAACTAATTTTATTCTAATACCTGATTCTGGTATATAAGATAAAATAAATTTAATTATAAATGAGAAAAATCTATGTGGTTTATTATCATCATATTTTCATGCTTTCTGTCCTCGATTTCGTTTATTTTTACACCAATTTATTTTAATACTCTCATTCTTGATTATAGTTTGGATGAAAATATTATTATTATTATTCATTATTCATTTTCTACAAATACCAATCAACACAAATAAATTCTCATTTATTATTCGCATTAAAAGATATTCAGAATATTGGAAATATAATGAAAGAGTAAGAAAAACTCTTTCATTATTTTTCTACTCTTAACAGTCAATTCTCAAAATCAATAATAAATTTCTATTCAATATTTTTGTCATTTCTTCTTGTCTTTTTTGTCTTTATTTGTTTATTATTTTATTATATTTTATGTTTAAATTAAATAATATAAAAGTATATTTATAAAATTTAATATTTCAGTCGAAATACTAGAAAATTATAACAAAAACTAATATCCTCTAGATTTAATTTATTTATTGAATTTTTTTATGTTTTTCATTCCTAAGTATAGTTATATTTATTATATTATTTCAAATTCTTAGAAAAATTCTGCCCTTTTCCTATAGATTAATAATGTTAAAAACATTTATATTTTTTCTCCTAAATAGTTTTGTAACCGTTTCTACTTATATATAAAGATTGTTGCATGAAATGCTTTTAAATGAATTATTTTACGAAAATTTATTTTCAGTAATCTCATTTCTTTCTTATTCTTTTTTTAAATAAAGATTTTTATTCTATGATTATTTTATGTTTGTATAAATTAATAATTTATTTATTTATATAGAAAATACTATAAAATTAAGTAAACATATACATAATGTCTAACATAAATATTTATTTACTTCCTTCATAACAATAAATGAGTTTCTTAAACATTAATTTTTATTTGAGTTTTTTGTTTGTGTTCTGAGAAAAACCCATTGTTGAATTATGTTTGTATAAGTCTTGGTTGAAGCGCTTGAACTGTGAATAAAGGGTCGTGTTCAAGAGATTTTCCTTACGCTAGATATTTTTCGAGATTTTTTTTAAAGATATATCTTCCTTCGAGATTTAATATGACATTATTAAATAAAGTTTCTTAGATCCCATATTCGGTTATTTTTTCTCTTAAGAAATAGCAATAAAATTTGCAAATTTAGAATTATTTCCATCATATATTTTTTTTTATCAGATTTAATTTCTAATATCAATTTCTTGTAAAAAATTTAAAAGTTTTCCTGCCACTAATGGGTGTAAAGTAATTTTTAAACAACTTTTCTTGTCTGATCTATATATTGTTCTATTTACATACAAAAAAAAAAAAAAAAGAATTAATCGGAAAAATTAAACGAAATTTTTTTATATATACAAGTAATCACTCTAGTGTGAACTATTAAAGATGACAAAATGAATAATGGATTTTTAAACAGCAGATTTAAAATTTCATACGGAAACTCCATGAAAGAACACGGAAATGCGGAAAGCAACTGTAATTATAATTTTCTATTAACTGAATTATTCTAAGAATAAAATTAATCATGGAAACAAAAAAGGAGATTCTAAATTGCCTAACAAAGAATACAAATAATTTTTCGATATATTTTTCAATGATTTCTAATGTGAGATTTATGTTACGTTATTTATGTTATTTTTCATTGAAAATAGTTTACAATTATAATATTATGACTTCAAAATAAAATAATAATATTATTTTACTTTGAAATCAATAAATAAAATAACTTTGAAAACTAACTACTGATGTAATTACTTTGAAAAACAAATAAAATTTATATCTGTTTTACAGATATAAAATTTATTTTATTTGTTTTAAGTAAATAAATACATTTGTATGTACGTACATATTATATATACAATACTTCAAAAATGGCGAAAAATTTAAGTTTATAAATCTTCCAAATTTTAAATCGTATAATTTTAGATACAGTAGTTGTAAAAATTTTACCACTAACAACTTGAAAAAATGTACCAAATTTTAATTCCAAATTGTTAAACTTGTGTTTACTGATAAACGGTTAAAAAAATTTTTACCCTTCATCCAGTTGTTTCAAAATAAACATCCGCTTGGAATTAATAAAAATAATCAATTATCAAATAGTAAAATACTGTAAGTTATATGATTTTATTGTGATTAAATGTTTTTATTTTTAATGATTCTACATAGAACATTATTTAAAAAATTCCAATAAGCACCGGATTAGAAATCATATTCCATTACTAATGTAAAAATCTCCAGGCATTTTGCACAGAACTAACTAATCCAGTTCAGAGAAAGCAGCTCTGAAAATCAGACACGTTATTCGATGCAACGGATCGAAGGTGCCATTACAGATAACAAAAAGCCATATAAATTGATTTTCTTCTTACTTATAGCAGACATCTTGGTTTAACTGCAACCAATAGCAAATATATGTTTGAAGCTAAAATTTTTCAATATTCCATGCAAATATCTTGAAGAATTTTATGCTTAAATATATATTTAGTGGTGTTATAATAATATAGAGTGCTATCTGCCTACTTTCTTATTTAAATAATTCTAGTAATAAGTAAAACAATTAAGCAGCATCATCATAAAATTTTTTAATGTAGGCTTCAACTACTGTTATTGAAATTTTTCTTTAAAAAGTTAAATAATTTTTTGTTATTTGAAATAATCGATTAATCTATATAAAAACTCTTACTTTTAAAGAAATCTTGTGTTTTTTAAAACAAATTGTTGTAATAGCATGTTTTTCATCTATAATGATATATAATTTTAAGCGAAAATTGGTGAGACTATCACTTGTTTACACAAAGACAATCTTGTATCATTAGACTACTGTAGCTATTTTATAATGGCTTCAAAACATAGAGTGATTTATCGCCATAAGAATAAACAAATTCAATATCAAATATTATTTTTTCCTTATTTATGGCATTAATACAAATGAATCTTTCTATCGAATGGTAAGAGAATAAAAATAACAGATTAAAGTAATTTATCTCAAATGCTTAGAATCGAGTGTTATCTTTTCATTCTTAAATAATAATCAGAATTTTTTAATATTTTATTTAATAAAAGGTAGGCATATATCTCAGTTAATTCTTACATAAAATATGTTCAATTCCCATTTCCTTACAGTCAAATAATTTTTAAGAATATTATCAGTACTTAAATGCAACTCAAAGAATAATTCTTCCACATTAAACTGTCATGGAGCGAGTGTTCTTGAATATGCATGATTTCCAACAATATTTCTTTTTCCTATCATTTCAGTCCCATCTTTTCCATTAATTTTGGTTCATTTTCATTCACGGCTATAAACCATGTGACTGTAAAGTTTAAAGGGAAAATAAAGCACATAGTTCATTGGGCAGTCAGCTCAACTAATTTTACTTTTGTCTTATATGTTATCAAAAGCAAAAAAAAAAAAAAGAACAAAAGCTAATTTCGAGATTCCTTGTTCTAAATTGACATTTGTTTGAAACCATAAAAAGTGAATAAAAATTTTTATGAGCATTTTTTATAGTTGATAAATAGGTGCGATTTACTTCAGTGATTTTTCAAATATATACTATCAATGAGCATCTGATACTTACTGTAATCATATTACACATGAATCATGTCTTATCTACATCACAAAATGATTTTAAAATTTATATTATTATAATTGGAAAATAATAATAATGATGACGATAATTTGAAAATAAAGAGATTTCCTATATTAAATTTTATTAATAAACGAAAATTGGATTGTTACGATTTATCTATTAACTATAAAAATTTGTGTAAATAATTAAATAATAATAATAAAATTAGGAAGAAATTCTAAAATTAATTAAACTTCGAGTTCATATCACATTTCTATTATAGATTTGCGATATAAATAAAGAAGAAATTTATTAAACACGAATAAATTTATCTATAAAATCAATTATCCATAACTTTTTTCACTGGGAGAATATTTATATATTCCATCAAAATATGTTAAATGGTTGCGCCTGATCGAAGACAAGAAAAATTATTCATGCGATTTTTACTATGCGTAATTAATTCATTATGAATATTTTATTTTTATAAAATCTTTACTCCAATTAAAAGTATAATTATAAAAAAATTTCGAATGTATAAAAAAGATATTAGCGAAGAAAATGATAATGTATATTAAATTCTTTATGAAATATTCATCCAAATATCTTGCAAAAATATTCGAGTAAAACTTCTTGCAAATTTTTGAAAGTAACCAAAAATTTATTTTCTAGTGATGTAAATCCGTGTTCATAAATCTTAATTATTAGAAATAATTAATTATTAACGTTGGTCATCATATATTCTAATTGCAGGAATGTTTAAATATTAATGGCCTGTTAGATAAAATTCGTAAAGTGAAACTAATTAATCATTTAGAATATCTTCTAAGTTTGTTTTATAATTTATTAAACATTAAAACGGCTTTTAATTGCGGCTTACGTTTTTTTTATTACATTATAATTTATTTATTATAATAAAATTATTATCAAATAGAATTTTAAATATATTTAGTTCAAATTATTAACATTTTAGTAGAATGGTGACGTCAAATATAGTGTAATGTTTCCGTATCGCTTCTTGATAAAAACTTGGAAGAAATTGTTGTATAATTAAGGAAAAAATAAAAAAAATAAGAACAAAAGAAAGAAATTACAAGTTAGAACGATAAGAAATTTGAAGAATCCGAAATATCTCGTGTTCAGATATCCGATAATGCCTATTATTCAAAAACAACAAAAGAAAAAATGTAGAAAATTACTCTAGTTATTCCACTAATTCACGACTATAACCACTACTTACACATTGGTTTTGTATTCTTTCGGTAATAATAATTACCATCACCGGCATTAATTTAGTACATAAGTAAATATAGATCTTATAGAATAGTCTTATCAGTAACGTAAGAATGATAATTATAGTATAATAGATCGTTCTTTAAATAATATCGAATAATTTAATTTTTTTTTCCTTAATAAGCAACATCTATCTGTTTCCTGACGGTAGAGGAGTGTCTATAAAAGAATCTCACTACAAAAATAAGGAGGCAGCCATGCATAGAAAGTACATTAATCAACCATTAGTCACGTTGTCAAACTTACTGACGATAAAATAATACCCACATACCTGGAATGACGAAATTCATTCATTCAAATTAAAATTTAATATGAGAGAAAATGTGCTGCCAAAAAAGAAAAGTTATTGTTTCGTACAAATGAGTGAGAACTGCGAAAGTTTTCTTTGGTTTCTGATTAATATCGAATATATTCTCTTCCGGTTTTCTCAGATTTTTAATTTTCTTTTTTATTTATTATAATAGAGTACTTGGGAACGATCTAGCTTAAGTGACGGCTCTAATTACCTATCTTATGTCTGTCGACGTTTCCTGGTTCGTCCCTGACTATTAAAAATTAATGAAGTGCCCGTTTAAAAAAGAGTATCTATATAGTAGGTATAAGAAATTTTAAATTGCCTCTAAATCACGTTTTTTTTTGCCTTTTTTTCTTTCTCTTCTTTTTTTCTTCCCATTTATTAATTAGTGATTCTAGTAATTAAGTTAGAAAACTGTAGGTACTTTACATTAACTCGGTTAAAGTTTTTGGACGCAATTAAGAACACTAAATTTTAAAGATCTTATGAAGCATATTGGGTGCAGCGACCTGTTATTTGCTCAAGAAGCAATTGGCTAATGACTCGTTTAAATCATCCAGTTGGGTATTTCTCAGATCTGCATCTCGTTCGTTGACCTTCGAATAATCTTAACAGTTGCCTTTGTGCATTAATATTGTATTATGTCTTTCTCAGTCACGGAAGTATCCGTATCGATGTCTATCATCAAAATCAATATCGAATCTGCTTAACATCTTGATATATAGAAGATTTTTCTTTCGGCTTATAATCGCGTTATGGGCCATAAAACTGGTAATTACGAAATCATATCGTTTAATTAGAGATGGTATAAATGTCACTCTGTAATCACTGCGACAAAATTGATATAAATAATATTTTTCTGACACTTAACATTTTGTGAGCACGATAATGTTATAAAGAGACTGATTTATTGAACACCTGTTGAAGAAATTATCCTTATTCATTGGTAGCTTATTGACAAAATCGGCATTGCTTTAAGCAATAAATTAGCGGCAAATAATCAATTATAAGTTGTAAAAAAATAATTATTTTATATTATCTTTTTATCAATTCTTGTTATTAAAAAACTTAGAATAATTTGAAAGTGTGTATAAGATTTTTAATCAAATTTCTTCTCGAGTTAAATTTCTGCAAATTCATAACCCATTTTGTTGTGACATAGTTAATTTAAATGATAACAAATATGCCACAATAGAGTTATATGGTTATTTAAAGTTAAAATGGGACATTTTGCGTTGTCAAAATAGGCATTAGTTGTTATTAACCAAAGAAGTTTGCCACTAAAAATCCAATCATATAAAAATATTGCATACTTTAATAGTTCCAATTCTGCTTTTTTTGAAATTGTAAATGTAATAAAAAGTTGCAGATATAAAAATTATTTCTCGCTCAACTTACAAGTTAGCTTATATCGCTTTCAGCAAGAATAAAACGGTAATTTTTACGTATAAATTACATGTTGGGTAAATAAATCTAGAAAATTTACATTGGCAAAAAGAAAAAAAAATCGAGGTGTTGATTTATTTAAATAAAGATTAAAATATATAATCGCAGAATATTACACTTGTTCAATATTTGTGAAACCAGTTTTTACAAGAGAAAACCATTACCGAAGCAGTAATTCAGACATAAAATGGATAGTACAATCTGTTCCATTACAAATATGGTGGTGTAAGATTCCTGGAAGAGAAAGACAACAGGCGCCTAGTCTGAAAGACAACAGACAACTATTTCCATTCCTGAAGTAAAATTAGTTTATAATGGACCATGTCATCTCTCTTTCTCTCTGTCTATATCTCTCTTCTTTCTTGAGTTCTTGTTCAGATAAATATTAAAGGTCGTCATCCTTAATGTAGCCTATTGCAATCGTTATTTTCATCAAGTTCATGATATAAAAATAAAGTTCTAATTACTTTTTTAATTCCTTAATATTGAATCTTTACTTGAGAAAATGAAGGTCTACTTGTGCGAATATGGTGATCAAGTGGAGTCTGGACTTTTTTAAAAAAATAAAAATAAAAAAAATACTCAAAACTTTCAGTTTTACACCATTAAAACATACATCATCAATTAATGACAGACAATGTAATTGTACAAGTTCTTGCGGAAGAATAGATATTTTTTTCTGTTTTTATATAAGGGAAACCATCAGAGGAGCATGATATTTTATAATCTTTATAGATAATAAAGTAGCCATGCAAGAAACTGCTAACAAATCTTCTAAATTTTATTATTGAATAAATGTTTTTGTAAGTATTTGTGCATAAATATGAAAAAAAATCAAAATTTAAAAACAAATAATAATTACAAGTCGAAATTTGGCATGCAAAAGAATCAAAATTACTAGCAATTTATTATTTGCTGTTTATCTTTAAGTAGATAAAATTTTCTGAACATATCTATAAAAACATTAAGAATTTTTACATATTAAATTTAAACATTTTAATATAATTTATATAAATAATCGTGATTATTATAATTTCGAACCAAATCACTTCCAAAAAAAAGTGTGAATGATATCATGTATAAGTTTTTCACCGCTCTTTACGCGATGAAGAACACAAAAATTTTTAACGAAATGTTAGCAGGTTTAAGAGACTTAGAATAGCTCCTGGCTACTACTATTACTATTACTTTTACTTTGAAATCAAATCTCTGGCAATTTTTCTCTCGGTACATCATTATCGTAACTCATTTGTCGTGCGATTTTCCCAGAGGGGTGTCGAATCTTATGTCTTTTCCCATTTTAGAACTTACGCCTCACGATTTCTTTCATCACGTTATTTCTTTCATCACGAACCACGCCTGATATGCTTATCTGAAGATAATTTTGGTCAATTTAGAAGAAGGCACAACAATCTCTAGAGACTTGTTTATCCAAACAATACCAATGAAATACTTAAGTTGACAAGCTCTTCTAATAATTAAAGCTAATTAAGTATTTTCTAGACGGAAATTCGATTCTCATTTTGGGTTCGTTGACGTTTAAAAATATATCGCGTTCGTTAACAAATCGAATTAACATCCTAAAGTACAATCATTTCGCATTATAATCATCGCTACGGTAAATTAACAATATCAGAAGAATTTAATCGTTTTTATTGTTGACATTCCAAAGAAGTTTGCATATAGTGTATTAAAATGAGAAAAGGAGCTCATAAAACAGCACATAGTTAAACCACATTAATATTTTTACATAACAACCATTGCTTTAATCAGTGTTTTTGGTCAATGTAAACAAGTTCAATAAAACACATTTATGAAATTGCTGTTACGTAAAGTTATTGCTGTGTTATCAGGGTGTTGCACTTCATGCATATAAATGATAGTGAAGTGTTAGAACAATCTCGTTTAAGACATTAAAAACCAACTAATGACACTTAAAATATGAAATTATCATGCGACGCCACTTGATTATAGTGTGTATGCTATCGATTCATAACAAATTAGTTTCGAGGTCTTTAAAATTCACTTATTATACACGAGGAAGTTTTTATCTTTCTAATTGTTTCTTGGTTAAGAAACTGGATAGAAATAACGCTAAAAAAAGAGAGGAAAAAAAAAAGTTTTATCACTATTGTCATTCTATAAAGAAAGAGAAAGTGATTTATGAGAAGTTGCTACCAATCTATTCTTATTTATTGATTTAAAAAAAAAACGTGTGGATAATGTTTAAGTATCAATTAAAGTGCATGAATATAATTTTTAAAAAATGGTAATAATAGAGAGAATTTTAATTTTATTTTTTTTACGAGAAAAATATTTTAATTGCATTCTTTCAAAAATAACAAAAATAAAAGTAAATTATTATTTAATATGAACTTGTTCTTAACACATAATTTTCGTTCACGTACCCCTTAATTATCATTAATATCTCTGTTCATTAAAAATATTTATTTTTCTCGGTTGCATAAGTTGGCAGTTCGTATTCTCTTCTCTTACAATAGAACAATAAAAATGGAAATTTGATTGAATTCTTTTTATCATCAAATTTTTAGCATTAAAATAAAATTAAACAAACTTGAAATTTTCTATTATAATAAATTATTTTTAAGCCTCACGTCATAGAAATTAATTAAATAATTAATTAAATAATCAATTAGTTTAATTAATAATGTAACTTAAACATTACAATTTTAGAAATTTAAAACATGGAATAAAAAGCAGCATGTATACATATATATAACAATTTTTAATGTAAATAATGTAATGATTTAATGTAAATAACTTGTATGTGTTAAATAAAATTTTCTTAAACATTTTTAGTTGGTTTGCATTTGAAATATGTCTAGAATTTAATGAATTTTAAAGATGGTAATGATTTATTAATCATATTTCTTTTTAGTTATTTTACTTGAACCAGGTGTTCATTATCATTTTTAGAAAGAATTTCTTATTATCAACCTACACGATTACGGAAAAGAAGAATGAGCAAAATGGCGACTTTCCGTTATTAATTCTACGAAAAATGAATTTAATTATGTAAAGATGTAGAATGTTGATTGCAAAAATACCATTTTCTTTTTTAATCATAAAAATTTTTAAGGAATAAATTTAAATCAAAAAATCAAATTTTAAAAAAATTTCTATTATTTATTTTAAAGGATTTAATGGTTTTTTTTTTCGTAAATTATTTTTTGTTAAACGAAAACATTTTCGCAGTAAAAGAGAATTTCATTAATGTAACCAAATATTGCAATTCTATTTATAAATAAGTTGCACAATGATTGATTTAGTTAACAACGTAAAATCTTTTCCGAAACCCTTTAATTCGATTTTCGTTTAGAATCGTGACCCAGAAAAACATCTTAATGATCGGAAAGATAACTTAAAATATTATTCTACTCGTAATTAATTTGTAAACATATAAATTACTTTTCCTCGATCGAAATTTTCCTCTGTAAGCTGCAGAATTTACTTTGCCTTGCCTTCTTACAATTGTTTTTGTTCTCAATTTAACTATCGCAAAACAAGATCATTTTTAAAATTTTATCGCAGAACTCGCATTTTCTATTTTTTTAAATAATATATGTTATTATTAACGGATAAATAAAATAATTAATTCCGAAACAAATTTCTCGAGTTATATTAATACACATTTAAAGAACTAGTTATCGAGATATATAAATATCAGATATTTAAAATTCACTTTTTAAAGTTTAATCGAGCTATTTATGTTCCTTCTAAACAGAAAAAACAATAATAATAATAAAATAAGTTGGAACCGTACTGGTATAGAATTTATTGTAAGCAGATTAAGTATTTAATGGAAGTTATTTTTTCATATTCAAATTGTTTATTATTTTTTATGGCGTATGGGGTCATTAAGATAATGGCATCCATTCATTCGTAAAATTAGTACAAACCAGCTGAAAAGAAGCGCACTTTTCCGTAAATAACTTGCGATTGTTAATTCGTTTAAATAGTTAAACCAGGTTTGAAATTGTACTTTGCTCATTTTAACTTATAAATAAATGATTTTCGTGTGTGAAATTTAATAGTAGGATTACGAAAAATTCTTTTGAATAGCTTAAGTTAATAATGAGAGTAGATTAATAATGATGATAATAATCCGGCTTATTAAAAAACTTTTGAACTTTGCGACTCCAACCTTATATATACTGTATATATATAAGATATCTATATAATAATATATTTATAAAGTTACACGATTCTGTTGGTATAATTGGCATTAATTAACTTCAAAAGTAGTTTATTACATGAGTAAGGATTACTGAAATGCCCATCGTAAAAGATTATATACGCTACAGTTTGTGCAATTAATTGCGTCTAGACACTCATGCGGTCAGTACAATTTGTTCCACTTTAAAAATTCTTTTATAAATATTATTCAATTATGTAAGTTGCAATTTATGTAAATCTGTGTTTGGCATTCGCGTAACTTTAAATATAAAAAAATATTGAACATTTTAAATGTTTAGTTAAGTCGATGTTTAACTTTTTCGATTTTGAGGATGAAAAGTTTCGTTAATTTTTATTATTTTGAATGAAACTATCATTTATGGCCGGCGTAATAACGCACGATTTTCGTTTATGTTATATTTGAAAGTGTAATTCGTAATAGATACGTAAGAGATGTATTTATTTTTCGTTTAAGTTAAACGTATGGTAATTTAATAGTCCGGATCTAGATTTCTATAATGAAACCTTAACTAATTCAATTGTAAGCCAATTTAGACATTGAAATTACAAATGACGAGAAAATTATTCTTCGGACGTTCACTCATTGGACGGGTAATCGTCCTCTCCTTATTTGTGTTGCGAACTTGACACGGGATGAGAAGAAGTTGAACGATCTTCCTTCGCTCGTTGCATCACATCATACTGAATGGTAGACTGCAAACAACATCTTTTTTCTCCAACGGAATCAACTTGGACAACACCCTGCGGTGGCCATTGACTTATGCCATTGGCGTTTCCTTGGGGAAAAAAGGAGCCCCTGGTTTCTACATTGATTCCCACTTCTGACAAACTCCTTTCATTATAAAAGTCTTCTTTTTTGAGAATTTCTCGAGATATATATATGCTGTAAACATATATATATACATGCTGGTTTTAATACCATAAGTTTAATTTTTTTTAAATTGTAATGTTTAAATTACGTTACTATAAATTTTTATAAGGATAAAAAAAAATTAGAAAAATATATGCTTAAATTAAGCCAGTAAAATATGTTTTCCCCTCCCACTATAAAATAAAAGATGAAATTATAGAAAATGGTCTATATTCTTTTAAATTTTTTGAGAAATTTTGTTTGATTAATTTTTTTTAATTTATAGATTCCATGTTTCCATTAAAAAAATAATAATAAAAACATTAATTAAATTTTTACATTCCACGTTTCGATGAGAATCGTTTATCGACATTCAAAATCTTGGTAAATGAATTATGAAATAACTGAAAACAATAGCGAAACGTGAAGAGAGAGTAATTTTCTTAAAATATGTCCATTGTTCTCACGAAATTATGCAATGTGTTTTAGTAAATATAAGATTATATAAAATTTATTTTCTAGAAAATTTTTTTATTATTTTTATTATTTCCTTATCGACACTCAAATTGTAATTTCAGTTTAAAAAACTAAACAATCTTATTTCCTAAATAAGTAATGCAAAAGAGAAATAAATTAGACAAGTGATAGTGCATAGGTTATGCAAAAATCAACCATTTTTTTTATAAACTCGAGATTTTCCAATTCCTAATTCTAATTACCTTCCACATAAAATTAGACTTGTTACTTTTTACATTAACATAGTTTGCCCGAGGAAACAGACTCAGTGATATTTGTGGTAAGTTTTTGCCTCTCTCCAGTTTAACGTTGTTTTAGTACTGGATAATCAAAGAATTTCATAAAGAAAATTATGAAAATTACGTGGCCAAATGCTTTCATTAGTCACCTCTTTCGTTTCCAAATAGAGCGAATAAACAGTAAAGTTGCGTTAGACCTTTATTTCTTTTATACAAGTTTTTCATCGAAATCGTTGGTCCATTTCGGAATGGACTGGATGTAAACTGCCCATAAGACTACAGGTACCAGTCCCAAGACTACTAAGTAGGTTAAACACACGATCCTTCTTCCGTCCATCTAGAAAAACAAAATAGTCATTGGTGCCTTGTACTGATCCACCTATCACATTCACCATCCGGGAACAACGCCCGACTCAACGATGTCACTTCCTCTGTCAAAGCTTTTCTAGATCTAAATTATTGCCCCGATGCTACAGGGAAGACCTGTTATCCAAGGATGTTAACCCCGAAGTGTAGCTATTGAAATAGTTTTGAAATCAATTAAACATTCTTATAACAGATGATTGCTCATCGTCTGGAAAAACTGGGTGGGGGGTGATTTATGAAGTCAAAATTGGAGCAAGATCTTCACCTTCTTCCTGCCATTAGAATAACACTGACAAGCGAAAACGTAAAAATGAAAGTTCGTAATGTCTTCGTTTCGGCGTAGGCATGATTATTTATTCTCTAAAATATTATGAAACTGTTTATCAAATTAGTTATCAGTTTGAAAAAACAAAACATATGCTATATTATATAAATAGTTCATTTATCTTTAACAAAACTTTAAGAATACGAAAAAAAATTATCTGAACGTTGTAGATACAAGAATTGAGATATTTCGACCATGGAGAACCGACAATTACAGATCGACAATAGACGATAAGAACAAATAAATACGTAAAGGCATGTGATAAATGAGATGAAGTTGAAGATTGGAAGCTGAGCCGGAGGTCTAAGAAAGCCAGATTGTGACGATGATAAGTGATAACGTACTTAAAACACGTGACTGAATGCCAAGCTAAATTGATCAATTCGGAATCTGTGGTCATCTAACTGCTAATTTAAATAAAAGAAAAATTTATAAATAATTTTTTGAATGATCTTTCGTCCTTATTCTATAAAAACAGAATTGGAAATGAGAAATTTTTATATCTGAATTGTGTATTTTTAATGTGTTTTTTATCTATATACAATATTACGTGATAAAAAAATTTATAATTAATTTTAAAATGTTTAAATTATATAGTAAAGCATTTTAAAATATTTGCGATATCTATAACTTTATTAATGATAATAATTAATTACGGATCAATAGTATAGCAATATATTTCACATAGCAATCAGATAAAATTGAAATTTTCGCTCTACAAAACTCCACAATTATCTTTCATTTACAAATATTTTCTATATTTGTTCCCAGGTGGCGACTCTACTTTAATAATTTAAAAATATATTTAAAATTCTGAAATATAATTTTAGTTTTCTAATATTTTTCTTTACCTACTTTTCTTTTATTTATAATTTAAATTAACACAAATTTAATTATAATTCTAATAATCTAATTTTATTAAGATAATAAATTATTTACTTATTTATTATCAAGACAGAAAGTGGATTTGATTTTAACGCCATCTCTCGATAAATTTATGAGTTTATTTTTAAATTTTGAATATATTGATAAAATTATATATCTAGTTAAACTATATTATATAAATAATATACATTAGATAAAATTTTGAAAATAAAACTTTAAGAATATTAAGTATTGTTTATTAAATTTTCTGCAAAAAAATTAAAAATTTACCCAAGCACCCCCAATAAAGTTCGAACTGATAAATTTCAGTTTATCAATCCTTTTGTTTTGGACTCAGCATGAGAAGTCGCCCAAACAATTACGATTTTGGAACTTCGTGTTCTGTTTTGGAACTGGACATGAAGTCTCAAAATCGAAATTGTTACGATCAAAACCTAGAAAATATTTCATGGTATACAGAAGAGAAATGTTCATTGATTGTGAATTTGTGAAAAAACTTATTGAAATTGGGGCTATGAAAAAATAGGGATATAATAGATACTCCTCCTCCATTCTTTCAATAGGACAAAATTTAATAAGATATCATGAATCGGGGAAGTTAACTAACTTTTTTCTGACCCTAAAACTCATATTAATTTTAATATTTTCATTTCATATTTTTTATACTTAAACTTACAAAAGTTTTGCATATTTGACTCAATCAGAAAATTTGAAATAACAATCGGGTCATTATCTATAAGTTTAAAAAAAAAAGTTAGAATTAGTCATCTTACCCCAAATATTCGGGATATGATGCCACTGCGCTTTGGATGATATTCACTTTAATAAATAGCAAAAATGAACTCTTTACTCATCCAATAAACTTTTTGTTCAATATATCATGCATATTTTAATAGACTAAATTATTAAATTCTATAAAATTATAAGAATTAAATAAAATCAGATATTTAGACATCGTATATATCCACGGGGCCAAATTTCGGCTGGTGAGTCACATGGATCTTTTTGGTACCTTTCATGTGGCTCCAT
>WUQG02225415.1:0-21122 GCA_011317285.2 Androctonus mauritanicus
TCCACTTTTTTTTATTTGTCTTTTGAAACACTGCACACAAAGCAACTCTTTGTTTGATCATATATTTTCTATCTTTAATTATTATTTCTTTACGTTGTGGAGACAAGGTTCTCCAGTGTGGGTAGTACGATATTTTTATCGTTTGTTTTCTTTTTAAAGGTGTCACTCCGTTCAAATTCCTTTCGTAATTTTCGATGAGGTGGGAGGATGACACCTTGCATTCGACTCGAATTCTGCATCTCCACAGAATCTGCATTTCTGCAACGTGATAATAGTTTACAGGTCATTATCATACGTTGTATTGATACACATTAGCATACTTGCTCGAAGAAAATCGTGATACCGTCGAATTTAATTACATCTAAATTAAATTTTTCTAAATAAATTTTGAAATATTTATATTTAGCATATTTTTAATTAATTCAATTTCATGATTTATATATACATCTGTATTTACTTTAACGCGAAATAAATTTATTTCCGTATCCTATTGAAAAATTAAAAAAAAAAAAAAGAAAAAGAAAAAATTATATTTAATCAAACTTAACAGTGTTTAACTTTTAAATTTTATAATATATTCTAGATAACATGATTAATTTTTACAGTAAATAATTTTAAAAATTGATGACGAAAATTAAATATTTTAAAAAAATCTTTTAGAATTTATTAATAGAACTTTATCTAAATTAATGTTTATTTAAATTTTTTCCAAAAATATAACTTAAATAAAAATAAAAAAAATAATAATAAAAGAGTACTATAGCTTCATTACTAACTACTAGAATTATTGATCGAAGTTTTATGATCATATAATAATTTTTAATTATTTTTCTTTCAAGTGTACATGCTTATATATATATATAAAAATTATTGTTTTTATATAAAAATACAGTTATTAATCACGTATTAATGAACAGATGTAAAGTATGATTTTAAAACGGAATTTTATAACAAAGTTATACTACCAAAACCTGTATCAACGATTAATAACTCATGCTTTACTGAAGATCACTCTCTTTACTAAAATCCATTTATCAAAATTTATTATTATTTTTTTTTAATTTTTGATATTTTAATTTATTTTTATAAGAAACACGTTTGGGGAAAATTAGTTTTTATTTATTTATTATAATTTGAATAATAATAATAAGAAACTCATTTGAGCATCTGAAAAATATCGTTAATTAATCATTTTACTTTTAAGAAAATTAATGCACGTCATAATATTATTATATTCTCATTAAAATTATGTATTTTTTTTTTATTGATTTATAAAATATTTTAGTTCATTTTTATATAAAAATTATGCGTTTTAAATAAAATATTAAGGTTAAAAAAATTAGTAAAGTTACATATATTTCAGACATTTAATAAGATAATTCGGGGAATACAAGAGTGGGGAAAGATGAGAGTTTTGTGTTGGGGGAAGATTGAGTTTTGAGAAAAATAAAATTGAGTTCGTCATCATCATCCTCTTCAATTCAGGATATTACCTAGTAGGATGTAGTAATGGCGACGATGTTGAATGTCAGGATTTTTGTGTTGAGTGTAAGGAGTATTATTACGATAAGAACGGACCAAAATGTGACTGGACTGAATGCATTAAATGCAAGAAATTTGTAGTAAAGACAATTCCACTTGCAAAAAATGCTAGGGAATATTATGCTTTTTTCTTTTGCATTGCAAAGTCACATTCTGTAAATGACATACATATAAAATGTTCTTTTAAATGTGTTTTCCTCTGCTTTTGTAAACCTCACGTGTTATGCCATCTTCCCCATATAGTGGGGAAAGATGTCAGTTTTGTTTCTTTTAATTTAATTGCCCTTTTTATCTTTACACGTTCAAAAAATCATTTTTTATCTTCCCAGTTAATAACTAAATAAGCAAGATGTATATTGATATAATTTACTTATTTTTTTCCACTCCACAAGTTCATGATAGATAAAGTTATTGTTAACTGTGCCATCTTCCCCATTTTTTTTTTTACAAACAATAATATAAATTTTATTATGAATTACACGCATTTATTATTATTCTTATTACAAACAGATTCTTGTTGATTTAACGTTTGTATAAACAAGATTAATTTAATTTTATCTCATAAAATATTTATTGTATAATCAAGTTTATAAATTTCTTTTACATAAAAATATATGATTTGTCGTATATGCTGTATTATTCAAGAAGCTTGGTTATTTTGTTTAGAAATAAATTAAAGTTTTGTTTATGTACTTTGGTAAACGTTAATCCACTAATGGTTTTCTTCTCATTTATCTTCTCCATCTATCTACGTCAATGGAGTTGTTTATGTGTATCAAATTCTTGATAGAGTTAATTCTTTCGTATAAGTTTTAAAACATGAAAAATAAAATTTATAATATAATGTTGAAGAAAAATATAATCTTCAAAGCGAATAATTCATCTAAACGAAATATATCTATAAACGTTTTAGATTTAAAATGAACATTGACAGCACTGAAGCGTATCTTAGGTATGGAGAAAATAGGAACTTTATTGTTTCATTTAAAGAAATAAAATAAAATAAAAATTTAAAACATATTAGGTTTCTAAAAAATTATGTTTTTAATATCTAATAATGGAAAATAATGTTTTGCTTTTGTCTTATTTTCTAAGCTGAAAGTGGATATTCTACAGATACAAAAACAAACAAAACTAAAAGATAAATGGGATCATCTTTCAAAAATCATCCAACAGTTTATATAAATGACATTTTCACCATTTCTACAATTTCTGATTTCTGTAAGAAAGTTAGTAACAACATCCTAAAATGTTCAATTTGAATCCCAAGGGCAAAAGAATTGCAGTTCAGATTTCACTAGCAAAAGATTTATTTCTTATGAAAACTGTACCTATTTCTCATAAGAAAACAAGCAAAATTTCTGGTAATAAAACAATTCAAAGATTCCTTGCATTTTTTTACCTTTTTTTTTTTTGTTTCGTAAGACGTATTTATCTAAGAACTGATGTCTTTATACGAAAGACAACATTTGGTAACTTATGACCGATTCCATTTTTTGACAGGTTTTTCTTCTTCTTCTTTCTAATCCAGTTCAGTATATATCTTTCCAAAAAGTAACTTTTCTTCAGTATATATTTCGCGAAAAACTTTAATGTTTTTTTTTTTGTTTTTGCATAAAGAATAAACTGATTTAAATTAGTAATTTATACTATCGATCATCGCTTTGAGAAGTTAAGTTTTTTGCCCTATTACAAGCAATTTATTCCAATAAAGATAGGCAAGTTGCCAAAATCAAGAATAAATTTTACCCACGACAGTTTCATTAACATAAATCCAATGGAAAGTTTTAGATATGAAGATAGAGAACGATCATGCGAATAATGTGCAATTATTATAATTTGTTTACGCGATATTACTTAAAATAGCTTTATCTCTGTTTAAAAGAATTAATTAATTCTGTCAACTTTAACCATAACGTTCTAAATTTTATTGTAAATGACACGAGATAGAAATAAAACGATTTTAATCTAAATTGAACCATCAAAATAGATTTATACATATTTATTATTTTATTAAATTAGCTTAAAATCTCGAAAATCTGAAAATCTTAATTCCCCTTTCATCACACATTTATGATCGAGTGAACAAGTCAGCTGTAGTTGAAGTCTGTTTATTATTTATAGTTTCATTCTTATTTAACATCAAGAAGCAATTGTTCAAAATATCAGAGGTAGCTAAATTAGAAACCTTTGCTCATTGTATTAACGATATTAAATGTGCGCACTTTGCATGTAAATAATAAAGTAATGTTCCGACTAAAATAATTGTTTACTGTTAAACATTCACGTGCATCTGACAATTGAAAGTTAAACAAATATTAAATCAATTATTAACGAAAAATACCTTTTTTCTTTTGATATAACACAAAATCCTTCTTCCATTCTTTGCCGCAGGATAAATACGTAAACAATAATATTTAACGTAATAATAATCTCTGATGTCGCAATAATGTCTATATCATTGTTACGTCATAATGAAATTTGACGTGGCTATTAAATTAATTAGAAAATACGTATATATTTTATTGTAGTCTGCTCGTAAGTTCGATAATATTTTTTTAAAACTTTTATTCACATTTTATAAGTGATTTTATTTAAAAAAAAATATAGATAATTTTTTAACGTATAAAAAAACAATTTTTTTTTTAAATATAAAAATTCAATTAAGTATATCTCTGCAAAATTTTATATTCTTTATGTACCTTAGCAAGTTTTTTTTTTTTTTTTTGGTATCACTTTCGCTTAATAATTTAACGTTAAATATAATTTATCAATCATGTTGAATTACGAGATAGCGCATAGAAAAATTAATGTTTAAATTGCAATTTTATAATCTAATATAGTGAAAGATAGATTTAATTTTTTTTTTTGTTTTTTTTTTTTTTGATGGATAATAATCAAAAAATTTAAGCGAATATTATTTACCGAATTATATTCTACGATATGGAAAAAAGGAGAAGAAAAAAAAAAAAACGTACTCCCTTTAATGAAATAAAATTTTAAAGCGATTTAGATGCACAAATTTTTATGTAAATAGAAAGAACCAAAGCAGAAAATTTACTTCCCAATTTCTTTTAATATGAAATAAAATCTTTTGCTTATGCTATATTAATTTTTTTTTTTTTTTTTTTTTTTTTGAGGAGGAGTTATTCTAAAGACGTTGCACGCAATTCCTTTACTGCAGCTAATAAAAAAAAGATCTTTCAATCTCTAATACGGTCCATGGAATACAATTCGATAAGTATGCAGTAACTTTAAGGAATTCAGAAATCTAGTCCGGTGGGTATCGTGCCTGACAGAGGATGTACACTCCGATTTAAAACGACTGCTTTCTATTGGTTGCTGCAATATACTGTATTGGGTGCATGTTCTAATCCCACTGGTCCGTGACCTATCTAAATGCTGAGTTAGCAAAAAAATGTAGTATTCATAAAACTGAAGAATAATGCATACAGCAAACATCTGGAATTTCAGATTGATCAAAAAATATTTCTAGCAACTATTTGATCATAGCTTTCTCTTGTGATATATTGGATAAAGGAAGCTCTTTCATGCTAAGAGGTAAACTTATTTTATATGGGAGATAGATTATGTGTTTGGTTACGTCTATCATATAAGGCACAATAGATGTTTATCATATTAATAGAAAATATAATGAGAATTTTCTCGATTTTTCGACTTCTCCTTCCAAAATTTAAATATTAATAGCCGATCAGAGCCTAGTAAATAATTGGATTCTAAATAACTAACCATAAAAAAAATGATTAATAAATTTAGCAATCTAGAAAACTTGGAGTGCAAGTTTTCAAACAGAATTTTTTAATTATCCATCAGGAAATTTTGCCAATGAAAATTTGATTTTCAAAAGTAATTAGTTACTGTTTAATAAAATAATATTCATTCGGTTATCTTAATGAAACAGGATATAATATACATTAAGTCTATATTATTATGGACATAGCTCCTCTTGAGTATAGAACTAATCGATGCTAGTGATGAAGCGAATCGATTATAGCTGCTGTTATTCTGAAAATTTCCCCGCAATTATATTATAATTTTGGTTGCTGGTGTTATTCATTGGGTTTAAAATTGTTAGACTATCTTTAGTACCTATTAAATCGCTATCGATACTCCGCACATCGACAGTAAATCAATGGTGCAACGAGCGTTACATCACATAAGCAAACCGGATATGAGGCGTTACTTCGTTTATCTAAGCGCATAAACTAAATTACTTAATACATATAAATTCATTACTTATAATTTAACACTATTTAACAATACAATTTGTTCAGGAAGCGCTGAAAATAATTAATGATGAACTTTCAATATTATGGCTGTTAGTGATCCAATTACTGATATCAATTCTAGAATATCATTAACATAAAAGGTTGAAATCATTGTTAATAAATGTCGACTTAATCAAAACTCATTCCTTTTCCAGAACTATAAATTTATTTATGAGAAATTAACTATTTAATAAATGAAGATATTTATTTTCTTTGAGGGTACAGATCGAGTTAAGTGAATATTTTCCATGTCGTCTTAGGAGATATAGGATGCGATAAAATGTTCAACAGCTTCGAATTAATCAAAATTATTCATATTCCATTTGTAAAGATCAAATATCAGAAAAAAGGACTATTTTTCCGAATATATTTTTATGTCATATCTTGTTCAAGTATATTGTTTACGTTATGAAGGAACCACAGTAACACGCTATCAAGTTATCTTTGTTTCCAATTTTTTGTCATCAATCATTGCTGATCTTTCTATGCCAAACATTGTTTTTCTTTCTTTTCATATCATTGATGTAGTCATGTTCATCACAAAAACTACTTCCATACATAACAATGAGAAAAATATATGTTATAAAAATATTTATCTTAGATCATCGCATCGATATTTTGTATTATTTTAACTTATAAATTGTTTAATAAAATTTATTTGCCATTATGGCAAGCATCCGTTTCCATTAATTTTATGGAATTTTTGTTCAGGAAAAATTATTTATAAAAGAAAATGTATTTTACTAATTTTCTTATTTAGAAATTTATTTATATATAATCTGATAAATCTCTGATGATACACTGATGCTGTTGTTTGAATGCAATTAAATTAATTGGACAACGAATTAATTTATTGATGCATAAATTGCAAAGTTTGGATTTTGTTTTATTATTATTTTATTTTAGGGAATTGAAGTGCAGAGTAAATATTGTGACATTTATTTGAGAAACACTGTGTCTTAGAGATATCTCTTGTCTTGCAAGTGCACTTCCTCCAATGGAAAAATATTTTCCCCTAGGCATATTGTTTTCCTTCCAATATTTTTTTTTTCTTTAGTGAACAGATTTCCTACAGACAACATTTCCCATTTTGATAAATTATAGTTTAAAACCATTCGAGAAAAAAATATATCTACACAGTATAGTGAAATTATATTTTAAAGTATCGATTTAGAAAGAAAAATTCTAATTATTCCTACATAACATTTTACAAAACATTTTCTTCTTTCTACGTCGTCTGAATGGTGTTTTAATTGAAACTGAAAATTCTCGCTGAAACTGTAAACATTACAGAGATGACTTTTATTCATTAGTAACTTGTCCTGAAGAAAAATAACAGAAATAAATTTTCTATAGAATATTAAATTTATATCTTTTTACGAGTTTCTAAACAAAAGACAGAGATAAATGACAGCTAAAATATAAAAAAAAGTTTCGCTTTAGTAATGTTAGAAAATGAGGAATGTACAAGATCAAAAATGAAGATAAACTGGAATTAGAGCATGAAAACATGCTGAAATAATAAGGAAATGAAACTGAGGTAGTTTACTATTGTAGCAAAATGAGAAAAATGAATAATATGAAAATATACGCAACATACTGCGAATTTCAATCGTAGAAAAAAATACATAGAATGCATTTTATCATCGAAAATACAACATTCAATATTATAATAAATATTATTTAATTAATCATGTTCATGCTGATGATTTTCTCAAGAGATAAACAAATTTCGCTCAGTTGATGATATCTTGATTCAACCACTGTTCCATTAACAACTGTTATTGAAGTCGTGCCATTAACAATTATTAATGGCACAGCTTCAATAACAGTTAATGAGGTGAAAAATATGATCAATTCTATATTAATTTCCATGGATATTGTTATTTGAATATCTTTTCTTGATACTGTTCTCGTCAGATTTTTTTCGATACCACTTAGAAAGAACGGAACTCAAATGAAACAGAATAATCTCAGATTTTATTTTAAATGATTTGAGATAATTACTCTCAAAACTTGTTTATATACCACTTTGATTTTGGCAGTCGAATTATTTGAAAAGGAAAAATTCGAAATTTCTCTTTTAAGTAGATTGTTTAAACTTGAAAACTTTGTCTCGGTAAGTGTTTTTCTCTTGAATTTAAATGAGTACACGAAAGTATCAAGTACTGTAATTTGCTACATGTTTTCTTTTATAAAACTTTCTTATTATTTAGTTCTTCAGCATTCTTCTCGTATATTGAATCATTTAATTAGTAAAAAAAATTGTAAGATTAACTATATTGATAATATTTTTATTATACTTGAATTTTCGATCTATTCTTTACATAAAATAAAGAATATTATTTTTATGTAAACCGTTGAATCTAAACGATTGTTATACTTTATTTTCATGGATAAAAAATATCTTATTAATTCTGCTTTAACTTTTTTTGAAGTCTCTTTAGTCTCAATTACATTTTAAGAAAACAGAAAATAAGATAAAAAACCTTGTAATTCACTTCGATAATTTTTCTTGGGATTGCTTTGGGATTTTTGCTTTTTTTATGTATATATATATGCAAAAAATTATGTTTATGATCTAAATTTCATTTTTTTCATAAAGATTAGGATCTAATTATAGATTAAATAATCTTTACATATCGTTTATTTATAATCTTACTAATAAAATGAAAGTTTATCGTTAACTGTATATATTTTTTTGTTTTATTATAGTTTTTTTTATAGATTTAAAAAAAAATTAACTGGAAATTTATTTTTTGATGAAACTTCTACCTCTAATATTGAACATTATCGTAAAATTGAATGCATCTATCTACATTAATCATTAACAGAATTTTTTGTTTATATTGTTGTGTACTTTATATTTATATAGTTATTATTTTAATTTTGTTTTTCTTCTTTTTAATGTGAATTTTGATCGATTTAAATAACTATTTTCTACTGTTACAGTATCTAATTTTATTATTTTAAATATAGATTTCTTCAACTAGAAAAACTTTACATGTAAAACTATCTTTTACATAGAAGAAAGATAGAAGATTCTTTTAAATGTAAACTATACTTATAGCCTTTTAGAGAAAATGCGAGGCCTCTGGCAACTAATATTTTTGAAACCCTTCAAAACAAAAAAAAATAAAGACAAAACTGACAAATATACAACGTAAGTGTACAAGAAAAGCCAAAACATTGATAGAGAAATTCGAATTTTTTACAGACACTGAAGCTCGAACTGTATAAAAATATATAAAGATATATTTTCTAACATACTGAATTATAAATTGAGGCCCCTAAAATCGTGAGGCCCAAGACAGTTGCCCCTCTTTCCCCCTCTCTGAGAGCCATTGCTTATATGTATATCTTTTGCTTCGAAAAGTATACTGTTTGTGACAGCATACTCCTCATCACAACATTTTTCTATATTAAAAAACATAAATCTAATTAAAAGTTGTTAAATATATAAAAATAATTAAAACATGTATTCTTATATTACTCTCAAAATTTATATAGGTTTACTAAAGCAGAATAGTTTTTAATTCATTAAGTATACTTTCCTTGTACAAATTGTGAGCTAAGTAAATTTATAAATTACGTCATTACTTCAACATTTTATTAACTCTTTTGAAAAATTATCAATTGTTTGATATTTGCCAACACAAAGATACGAAAGATAATATTTACAATGCATCATTTTGAATAATAAAGCTTCAGGCAAAAGTTTGTTGAAGGTATTCATAACAGTTTGTTGTAAATAAATACGTAATGACATATTTATTTACAACAACTAAAGTCATTTAATTAATTAATTTATTTATTGCTGTATATAAATTATACAACAAATAAATACATAAATAAATAAAATGACTTTAGTTGTAATTGCAGATTAATATAAACAAAAATCGAGTTTTGAATTAATTCTTTGAATTATCAATGCCATGCCGTTAATTACGAAGATGAAAGAGATCAAAAATATTTAATATATAGAAGTTATGAAAATGAAGAATATAAATTTGATTAAGTGGAAAATTTTCTAGCACAGTTGAGATAATTTATAACTAACTATCAATGTGAATAAACGGCGTGTCAAAATTGTTAAGTAAATTCAGAATTACTTATTGCATAATTTACTTTCGGATAATGCGAAACGGAGATTTGTCATGCAAACCAACTTGAAAATATCAATAAGATCACTTCTGAGAAGTTTTATTTTATTTTTTTTTTCTTTCTAGAAAAGGATTTCTGGGTAAAGGTAGTGAATGATGAAACCGCATCTCTTTTCCTATAACATCTGGAGATGAGATCTGGTTTCATCACTCTTCTGTATTCCCGAATCAAAACATCAAAGTATGTATTGGACATCACACATTTCTCCAAAGAGAAAATTCAAAGCTCTTGTGCTCTAGTTTTGGACTTTATTGATTGATCTGACGATTATATTGAAGAAATGACAACTATTTAATCTTTACATGTCAATACGCTTTATTTTTATATATATTTTAACTTCGTTCAATCGAATCGCCAAGTTCTGAAATATCCTCTTTCTAATCGATTATTTTCATCTTATTAAAACTAAATACATAAAAAAAAATCATTTAAAATTTATGAAAAAACTCGATTTATAATTTTTTTTAACGATTGCTAGAGATAAAATCCAAGTATTTCGTGTGCGATAACCAAAACAAACAGATCGCAAAACTAGATTAACTTTGTTTAATTAAATTTCACTGAATAATTGCAAAGCTAATGTATTTTTGAACATTTCCTGTTATTTAATTTTTCGAATTAAACGGATTTCTTTCAATAATCGAATAAAATCTTTGTAAACAATCAAACTTTACTTTTGCTAGATTTAATTCTTAACAAAACTATTAAGTCATAAACATAATGTCATTTAACCTTAAATACTTATTTAAAGAAAAAAAAATAAAATAAAACTTTTAACGTTTAAGTCGGGGGAAAGAATATAAGGGGACAGAAAACCAATTGTGAATCGAAGTCGGTCTCGCCTCACTGGCGATAGTTGCTATAGTAAATAGGATTTCTACGAATTACGTCTGACTAATCTATTTATTTCTTGTAGTTGAAACGAGCTTGAAAGGAAGTTTCAAGTTTTCATGAACTGACTTTGAAAAGAAAACATACAAAAGATAGAGAAGGAGAATGCGGCAAAAATCCTTGATATCTTGATATATGAAGTCGAATGACGTCCTCGGGAGTCTTTACATTTCATTTTGAGGATAAAATTGAAGATAGTTTGTTATATATGGAAGGAATATTGTATTTGCCTTCTCTATACATAAAAAATACACCATATTACGCAGTAAATACTTGTATTGTTGACTCGAAACGTTACGAGAATTGATAGTACATAATGTTATCATAAACGCTTCAAAATAAATTAATTGCACGATATTTTAAAATCAAAATATATGCGAACAATGTTGGCCAAATTTCTGGCAATACAGTCGAGATTTAATTATAAAAAAAAACCTTCTTCTGAAGATCGAGTGATTACTTAAATTATCCTTTTCAGTTAAAAAGTAGCAGAAGATTAAACAACATTTCTCGGTTTTCTCGCTTTTTCTGACAATAAAATAGTAAACTAGAAATCTGTTAGAAAACTTGTTGACATACTAGAAAGAATTCTCGAAAGTAAAGTCATTCAATTTTGGTTTTCTTAAACGTCTGAATTTTATGGTTCCGAGTAGATAAGGAGAACGAGTTATTGTGTTCTCTAAACTATTCTAAAAAGAGGACTAGTGTCAACTTCTAAGTTTATATGTTTTAATTTAACGTGACAACATTAACCTGAATTTTTTTTTCTTTTCTTTTCTGCTGAAAGGTCTATTGTTCAAGTTAATTAAAATGTATATATTTGTATATCGCAAATTTATCTAATTTCTCACAAAGATGATAAAAATTTATACGAATGCATATCTATATATATATATATCCATGATACTTCTTTAGAAATTAATGCATTGTTTTAAACTTCTCTATCTATTCTCCCGGATAATACTGAAGTACGTATGAAATTTATGAATTTATTTTGGATTTATTGATAGTTTGGTAGCATATACATGCAACTATAACACCTTTAATCCACGAGTAAATAATGCCACAAACTTCCAAGAATTTTATGTTTTTTTTTCTATATTAAATATTATATTTTCAAATATTTTAAGTCGTTCTAACTTATAAAATCTTTAATTTTTTTATATATGATTCAAAATATAATTCAATAAAAATGATTATGACGCATGAAGTAATCACAATTTTCACTTCAAAATATATCTACTATTCAAATAAATTAAATAAAATTTTTTTGTTTAGATGAAACTTATGGCATAAATCTTATAATTCATCAGATGCACCGTAGATGTCTTCATTTTTTTCTAAATTAATTATCATGATGAAATAAAGAAACAGCGTATTCTACCGTTTAATGCATTAGAAGAATTTTAAAGTTGCAACATCAAAGATTCTAGTAACATTGAGAGAAATCATATTATTCTGATGGTATTGATCTTGTTCTACTAAGTAAAGAGAACATTCACTATCTTCCTCGTTTTATATCCGATTCGATTTAACTTATCTTAAATTTTTTTCCTGGTTCCAAAATTTCCTTCGAAGACTATTTCCGTATAAATTTTCTTCAAAGACTATTTAATTCGTTATTAATAATATAAAAATATCAAATACATATATACCATATTAGTTTATAAAATAATGAAAATTAATTTATATCCACCATTTTTTCTAAATATAAAAATTTTAAAAATGCCTGAATATAAAATTTTGATCAGGTGAATAATAAATTTAATTATAACTTAATTAGTAATAGTAATTTTGTTTAAAATTTGATAGAAACGTATGCAATTTCACCATTGTTACGTATTCGAATTATTTTAATTGTTATTCCCTTCGTATATTAAAAAATATATAAAAAAAAATTCTGTAATGCAAAAAGTAAATTCGGAAGAAATTTAATTAAAAGTAAAAAATATTATAGAATTTTCTATTATTCTCGAATTTCAACCATCATCAATTCTTCATTATTTCAGAGTTCATACTAATGATTATCTTTGTCTTTCATCATTCCTTACTCTTAACTATTCTTTCGGATTTCTTTGCTACTCTTTTTTTTTGATCTTTCCTTCTTTATATACTTTCAGTCTATCCTATACAATTCTTAGAATAAGGATACCGACTGAAGTCCTTATCGCATGATTATTTCCTTTTCCATTTCCTTCTGATTACCTATCTTGCCAATGAATACCTTTAGGTATTTTTATCAAATTTCCTCATTCTTAATCCATATTAGTTTGCCTCCAGAATATTTTTAAATCAACATATACCAAGTTTTTTTTCTTGTGCTGAATCTTTACTGTTTTACATAGTTTTAACATTAAAATAATTGAATTTTTTGCTCAAACCATTGTAACCATTTCGTTTTTTTTTTTTTTTTAATTAACATTATGCTAACATTTTACGATGTTTTTTATGCAAACATATAACTGAAAGCCATGTAGTTGTTTTACTATAAACATTTTAAACTTCTCTTTTTTTTAATTGAATTTTACCATTTATCATTTATCTGTTTATCCAAGTTATTGTTGAAAATTAATGTTTCACATGATATTTTTTTTTTTTTTTTGTATTTCTTTAAATATTGATATAAGAAATTGAGATAAACGAAGAATATTCCTTTAGATAATGCATCACAATGATATATACTTCAAGAATTTATTAATATTATTATCAATGATTATAGTTATCAATAAAAAAGTTATTGTTTGTGTAGTTTCTGGTATGGAAAGAAAAACTTTTTAATATTTTAGTTTTATAAATACTTTATAAAATTACAATATAAAAGGAATAAAAGATATTTTTTCTAAACATGCTGTATTGATAAATGATAAATGGTTATCAAATTATTATTAAACGAAATAAAAGAATGAACAGCAGGTAGTAAGAAAAATGCAGAAACTATCGTTTACCTGCATTTAATAGTTGCAGAGAAAATTGCTCCAATATTTGGTGAAAGAGATATTTATATATATATATATATATATAAATTTATATTAAATATAACATATATTTAATACAATAACATCTTTGAAATTTTATATATTTCGTTCCATTGCAGGTCATCTTTAATTCCAATGATGTATGGAATGAATACTTCGAATGTTGTTAAAATATTGTGGATAGTTTTTTACTAATGCATTATTGTTCCTTGAATTTGTTGAATAATGTAATAGCGTTCATGACATAATAAATGCATTCATAAACTGTAGCTGGATGCTATTTACAGCATGCGTGACATCTTTCTTATAATTGGAGCATCTTCTCCCCACGTATTTTCCCTATTGAGAAAAATTCGTATTGAGTAAATAGAAGAGATCATAAATATTCACGAAAAACTACGATATAATTTAGTCTTCTTAAATATATTATTTTCCACCTAATAATATAAAAATATAGTGAAAGGCCAAGTGCTCTTTTCTCAATTCAAAAATAAATTTGAACTTATCAGATTGATTTTTTCGTTAATTCAGATAGCTATTGCGATTTCTCACAATTTTTTCGATTATTTTAATTGTATTTTTTTCAATTGTGGATGATATAATTGTGCTCAAACTGTAACAAAAGTATAAACATGAAAGCAAACGAAGTATCGTCTTATACATTTTATTCATAAGATAATTTTGCAAGACATGGGTAATATAAAATAATATTTTTATGGAAAGTATTATAAAAATTAAGTGCAAACCATAAAGAAATACAAAATTTTAAAGGAATTTACTTATATTATTAACTATACGATAACGATAAACTATCTAGGAGAAGCGATATCAGTGAATATTTTATTATAACCATTAAACAGCGATTATTCATCATAAAATGTAAAACAAACAGTTTGTTATTATATCGAAATTTCTCTACTAATTATTTACAAGATGAAAATAAGTAATATTCGGGATAAAATGGCACTCAAGTTAAAGAAAATAATCAGAATTCCAAATGTTTTCTTATTTATGCTCAACCACTCGAGATAATGATAGAGAGAACTATAATATAGTAAATATGAAATTGCTCAATATACTAGTTTTGCTGACTTCAAAAGTCATTGTATATCATCATCATCTATTAGAACACTAAAGAGCAACCTAATAGAAATTCAGCTTTTGTCAACGTGATTTATAGTAAAGCTACAAAAACGATTTGTTTATCTTAGAATACAAGAAAAATTAAGATAGGAAAAACGAATGTGACAAGGTAACAATATATCAATAAAGCTTTTAAGATACTTCTCAAAGATTTTGGATGTCTAATTTATGAAGAAAGGAATCAAGATAAATGATGAGTATTTAAATTCATATAGGTTTTCTGATGCTACTGTATTATTAGTAAGGATGCTGGAGAGCTATATTTCAAAGATTTAGTATTCTTCTTAACGGAAAGTAAAAAGTAGATAATGTAGAAGCAGTATAAATGACTACATACATAAATTTTGGACAATAAATAACAGAAAAAATTTAGAAATAATTATATAAAACTTAAAAAAAATCTTCATAGAAAGTGGTAATAATATTCACTTTAAATGAATATTATTACCCCTACTCTAACAATAACAAAATGTAACTGAACATAAAGATAAAGAACAATATAAATTGCTCATGCTGAGAACTAGTAACAAAATAAAAATGAAATACTGAATATAGAATTATAAAAATAACCAAAATAATCTCAGATAGCAGTACAGAATACCTTGTACATAACTGAAGTGATAAAAAGAAATTCTGAATTTTTTTGGAGATAAAAAATATTTATAGAAATTAACTGACAAAATGAAAATCTATGTAGAGTAAACATAGAAAAATAGAATAGTTTCGAATAATTTTCTACAAATATTCGTGCTGCAATAAAATAACAAATTTTTTAATTATGATTATGATACGTCTAAAAAGCAAACAATAAGCATTTTTGTTATTTTTTATCATAAAATACTTTGTCGTTTGTTATAATTTTTTGTGGACAGGTAATATAGAAGTGCAATTTTTTCCCAATAATAGGCTGCATTTATCATACTTTTTATACAGGAAAAAAAAAATGAATATATTCAACATTTTAAACTTCTTTGACTGGATAGAATATTTCTACTGATATTTGAGCCAACAATAATTCTATAAACTGTAATCATGTTTCGCGTAGTATGAATAACAAATTAAGTAAAAAAATCTTATTTTACACAAATTTAATTTCACATTAAACTTATTTAAGACTTCATCCATATTTATTTCTTATAACAAATACTAAAGAAAACTTATAAACGACATCTCAATTAAATTAATTATTATTATTATTTGCAATTCATATCGTGTAAAATGAATTATTTCTGAGCAGAGATAATGTAACGATATTAGTATTTAGTTCACAAATAATTCAATATTAATCAATACGCTTTGCAAAATAACTGTTCAGGTATAAATTCCTCATAAACTTAAAATATTCAAGCTTCATGCTTACATTATATGAAAATAATAAACACTTATTATGTTTTAACCACTACAAAAGTGTATTCAGTAAGTAAACTTGAATAATAATTATATTTTTTATAAAATTAAAGTAATATCCAGACTTACGTAAATTCGGAGATACGTAACTTCTCATTCTGCCATTCGTCCACTTGTTTGTTTCACAATTACATGGTGCATATTTATGTATGTACTGTACATGTTTCATTTGCTGATTTGTTGATTAAGAGTTTTTAATTACAACTACATGCTGTTTTTTTTTTTTTTTTGGTGATAAAGAGTCAGTTAAGAACCTAATGCACATGTATCTGAAATTAAATTTGGGAATCTGTAGGTACACCAAATTACATAATTTTCGACTTAAGTTATCCACTTATTACGTAACTCCGAGGTATTATTGCATTAGATTATTCTTTCTCGCACTATCTAAAGCTATTACAAGCATTTCAAGTGAAACAGTTGTTATTTATAAACAAAATTAATACCCAATCATATAAAATTTATTATATTTTGGTAATTCCATTATAAAAACAGATCAGCAATAGTATTTTTGATAATTTGTTGAAGTGCTTAATAAAATTTTATTAAATAAGTTAGAATACTTACTATAGAACTGACAGTAAGAATATGATTGCCAAAATGGATGGAGAAACATAGAGTAGAAATTTTTATATGCATTAAATAAAATTGAAGAAACAATTTATGATAAACTTAAATAAAACAGAAAGAAAATTGAGACAAAAAGAATTAATAATCGATTGTTATGAGTGCAAAATACCTTCAATGCATGTCTTCTCTTTGTCCATACACTTACCACGCTTAATTTTATGAATTTAAACTTGTGTTCAATTTTGTTAGACATTGTTCAATTAATTTAATAGAATAAAAATTCTTATCAATCTTACCTACATAAGAACTAGAGAATCTGCAATAAGAGATTCTCCAATCATGAAAATCAATTATAAATTCTTTATAATTGTTTCAATTTTCTTTCTATTTTTAGTTAAGGAATGCCATAAAGTTGTTTCTAAGATTTCATATAATGCACACGAAAAATAAATTTTTGTTTCTCCTGCAATTTAAAATAATGACAACCATATCCTAAATATCAAATCCATAGCGAGTTTTCCGTTTTTTTGTTCTTGTTAAAAACAAAAAGTTAAAGATATAGTGCTCGCCAAAGAATTAATAGTGCAAAAAAAAAGATATATAAAGATATAATGCAAAAAAAGTTAGCTAACGGAAACCCATGCAAATAAGAAACAATACGAAACTATACCGGAAAATAATCTTCAAACTTTGATTTTTATGTTTACATTTTTTGAAAAATATTGACATTTTTTTCCCAGTCTTCTGTAGTTTTGTTTTTTTTTTTACTTGTTTTCTCTACAGAATTATTTCAAATTCTTCTGATATTCCTCGGTGATTGTTTATAATCTCTTGTATTCTACATCTGTTTTGTTTTCCAATTTCACTTTCATTAACTTTATTGGCTTATTGTAAAATCCATGGTATTTTCTAAGAAGAATTTCTTTCCATAAAATCAATTTTGAATTCTACTAAAAATTGCATCTTTCAGTTGACTCCAATCTTTCAAAACAGGCTAGTAATTATTAGAGACTACTATTGCCAATCTCTTACTGTAGCAATTTTTCTTAAGTTTTTCAATCTGGAAACATTTCCAGTTTCAATCTATATAACCGTTTTAAATTCATTTTCCGATAAACAGGAATGCATTTGAGCAATAATCAGCATCAGATTCAGATTTACAATTCCCAGCACTTCAGAATTCTCTATCGAAATGCGATATACACGATTTATTTTATTTTATCGGTATAGATTCTTCTCTTATATCGAAACTCTTACAATAATAATTAATTTCTCTCGGTACGCTTCATCATATCGATAACTTGATACCAATTAATGATTAAATCGTGATTTAACGACCAAGCAGAAATGTCATCTTTCTTTTTCTAGTGATGCAGACCGAAGAAAAAGATCTACAATCTTATCAACTCTATGTGATTGCTTTTAGCATTCCAACTCTTTGTAAAAATACAATACTTGAGGAAGGATTTTCCTAGACATACCAACAGTGTTTATATATATTGTGATACTTCTGGAATTTATTTTTTATTCTAACTTCCAACTATTAAAACCGTAATTATAAATCCTATCATTATTACGTCACAAACGATTGTTAAATGGATTGCGTTAGATTGTTAAGCTATTGTTACGTCATAAGCTATTGATAAATGGATTGCGTTTGAAACTGGATTAATTTAACGTAATTTTAAATTTCAAATATTTAAAATGCAGGTAGAAATATTATTTTTTTTCTAAAAGAAATGCATTATTCATTCAAAGGAAGAGAAAGTGTAAATAATATATTTTATTGAAGTAACTTTTGACAAATCCTCTTTATGACAATACCAGAGTTACATTCAGATGGACAAAAAGAAAATAGGAAGATGGAATTGTCTGTTAAATTCAAAAAAGTAAGTATGTATTCTACAGTTTGAGGAAAATATTCCCAAGGCGCCACTGAGACTGCTACATATTGTGACCCTATTGTCTGCACTTCCACTCCTTGTCCAGTTCAACCTAACATTGTCGCTCGTCATTCTCGTTTCCTCGCCACAAGTCTTTTTAGCTTTTGGTCTTGATGAAATTTTCCCTTAAACTTCTTACTTTGCCGAGACTCGGATGAGAAACAAGAAAAATGAAAGAAAATATCGCATTTCTTAAGTCGTAAAAAAAGTTAAGAAAAAGCAAAAAAAAAAGAAAAAAAAATCTCTCTCTCTCTCTCTCTCTCCAAGAGTCTGAAGTCTATTAAAAGGTGTCGAGGTTTGATAAAATAACAATATTTATACTTTAATAATTTTTTTTTTCTAACTTTATAAGAAAATTTTGTTTAATTTTACATTCGCGTTTTCGATTATTAACGTTCTAAAGTAGTTTTTTAAAAGCTTTTCTCTACTTTTTGATCTCTGAGACGGATTTAGAAGAAGGGGGAAAAATATATATATATATATATATATATTTAAATTTTAAGCTAAACCATTAAATATTTTATTTAAAAAAAAAATAAAAAATGCTTTCAAGAATATTTGAAAAAATCAAAATGAATAAGTTTGCGAAATCAATCTGAATAAATAAAGTAAAAAAAAAAAATAAATAAATCTAAACTTTGATATAAAATAAATTTATCCAAATGTTTAATTTAAAAAAATATTATTATTATTAAACTATTAATTTGTGTTTTTATCTTTAAAGTGCATTTTATTGATTTTTATTCACAATAATCCGCATTAATAAAAAAAAAAAAACAATTTGTATCTTAGCCTACATTTTCCAAACAATTTCAATTTAACGTTTAGAGTAAATCTGTAGCAACCGTTACAGAAGAATGAATCGAATATTGATGTTTTCAATAAATTATACATAAAAATCTGGAATATTTATAAATTTATTAACCAGCAAAACTTTCAAATTTTCTATATTAATATTTCAAACTGGTGTATTAACTTCAGACTTAAACCTTAAACAGCTTATTTTCTCTTGGCGATGATAAGTGCAGATAAAAATGACAAAAACGTGACTTAACTTCAAATTGATCGAAAGATGAAAATGACTTTCACTTTCCTAATATATTCATTACATTAAAGGGGAAAAAAATTATATTTCTCATTTCACTCTAGCAAACAATACCATCTGAAAATAAAAAGAAGAAGAAGAAGAAGAAATTATCTGAATTTTGAATATTGCCCAAAGAAATTTAAAATTTAAAATATAGATTTTAAAATTTGCTTATGTTCCCTGTTAAAATAGAATGTGTGGTTATCTTTTAACAGTGTAAAACATCCAAACAAACTGCTATTGAATCTTCCATATGCCTTATAATGATGATGCCTATTTTACTTATTGATTATATATCAAAGAATGAAAAGAAGTGTTGCTTTGATATGCATATCTACCCTTCTTTAAAGAGATCTTGATTTACAACGAAAACTTTGATTCAATATTGATAATGTGTCTTCTTGACCTATTGATTTTTCCAATATTTATAACAATAAAAAAAAATTGTTTATGTTATGAATTAAACATGCAGCTAGAAATCGAGAAGAATGTACCAGTTAAAAAAAAAAAAAAAAATAGGAACAAGAATTATATATAAAATTCTGATAAAGAAGCGGAGCAACAAATGATAAGAGGAGAGACATTCGATATCTACATGCAATATTTCATGCTAACTTAATTGATTTTTCTTTAACAAATGCAAACTGAAGTAGTAGTATTGGATAAGAATAAAAGGAGGAAGACGAGTCAATGTTTCCTAAATTATGTCACTCAGGTGTGTCTCCAGTAATTCTCGAGAGGATCGTAAAGATGTCTTACCGTAAATTGAATTGGCTGTGTGTGAAATTCTTTACTAATCGAAACTATGTTAAATCTTTCATTGTTTTTGCATTCGCTAACGTGTCTGAAGCGATAAAAAAAGAAGAAATTTTGTTGATATTATTTATAAAATATATGTTTACTCAATATCGGAATTTTTAATGACTGATTTTATTCGTCTTTTATGCACTTCCTACATTAGTAACAACAGAAGTACTAGTATTCTCTATATGCAGTAGAACCTTTCTGTTTTTTTTTTTACTTATTGCAAAGATATCTACTATTTTATTATTTTAATTTTTTCCAACAAAAGAAATAACGTCAAAATTTCTTATCAATCACATACAAATAT
>WUQG02225526.1:0-21120 GCA_011317285.2 Androctonus mauritanicus
GTCAAACATGGCTGGCTGTATGGCTGGATGTTCCTTTTTTGGTTGATTTCTGTACCGATTTCTATAAATAGAGTATCTTTAGAAAGGTCTAATTTTTGGATTTCTGCGACAGCCGAAATTATTTGTTGTTGTTAATAATTTAAAAATTAAAGAATAAAAATTACATTGAAATTGTAGTTCTTCTGAAAAGACAGAATTCGCAGATGGCGCTGCAACAATAATAATGGATGCCATTTTACGATTCTATCTTGGATTCCCTATACGAATTCGGAAGTGTTTTTCGTCGTTACATACAGTATTATAAGATTAAATCACAAGATTATATTTCCGCTCATTTATATGAGCGGGTAATTTCTAGTATATATTATTAGTCAAACGTGGCTGGCTAGTTGGATATCCCTTTTTTGGTTGAACTACTGTACCGATTTCTATAAATAGAGTATCTTTAGAAAGATCTAATTTTTGATGTTATTAATAATTTAAGAATAAAAAAATAAAAATTACATTGAAATTGTAAGCCAAAATTATTTGATGTTATTAATAATTTAAGAATAAAAGAATAAAAATTACATTGAAATTGTAGTTCCTCTAAAAAGACAGAATTCGCAGATGGCGCTGCAACGTAACAATGGATGACATTTTACAATTCCTTCTTGGATTCCCTCAAGCATGTTTGGATTCCCTACACGAGTTCGGAGATGTTTTTCGTTGTTACGTACAGTATTATAAGATTAAATCACAAGATTATATTTCCGCTCATTTATATGAGCGGGTAATTTCTTGTACAAAATACTTTTAAAAGAGAATGTCAAAATAAACATCTCACTATGATAAGAAAAAAAATGTGTTTAACAATTAAGGATATACAAAGAATTTTTTTCTTAATATAAGATGTTCGTGGTATAAGTTGAATGGAGGCGATTCCTGAAAATAAAAATAAAAAAACGAAGACATGTAATTCGTCACGACTGCAATCAGACCATACCAAAACTTTGGTTGAAAGGCGTGATTAACAAGTGTGCTAACTAAAATTTAATGATTAAACTAAATAACTACAGTATGTTCTTTCAATAAAGAATAAATGAAAGAACGCAGTTACAAGACGTCACTTGATTAATTCGTTGATTTTCTTTTAATATTAAGTTAAATTACAGAAAATCGATTATTATATGTCACAATCCAATCCCTCATCAGTTAAATTAGAGCGGGGTAGTCCCAATTTCAGCATTTTTCGTCATCAAAAATGAACAATCTTTATTGCTTCATAGATAGAATCCACTCCAATGGTTATCAGAGAAATTCTGGAGTAGATTTTCATGTCTTTGAGATAAAATTACATATTACTTTTATTGCTGTGCAGCGAGAGAGAGAGAGAGAGAGAGAGAGAGAAAAAAAAGGAATATGTAAGTATACATCTATGAAATGAGAATCTACTTGGCACCATTCAATTTCAAAATTTATTAAGTTTTATAATGAAAGCAAAATCATCCAAATATTCATCATTCATCATCACAGAAGTCTTATAAAAATTATTTTATGGAATTTCGATTTCACATCTAATACAAGACATGTAACTTACAAAGTTTTGATTAATTATGGATATTTTTATCAGTTTATATTATAATCGACTTCACTAACAATTTAAGATCGTTTCGTAATTTTTAATCGCCAGTAATTAACACACACAAAAAAAAATTAATATATTTTTAGTGTTTTTGTACGTTTTGTTGTATCATATGTTATCAGAAATTATTCCTGATTTTTTATCATAAGCTTATTTTCAGTATTTGTTATTTTTAGACATTAGTACGAGTATAAGCATCGAGTATACATCCATAATTTAAACTCATTTCATCATATCACATAGGCATTATGTCGTCATCATATCATCACAAGAAGAAGAAAGGTGAGTATAGAACAATATTTTAGATGGAGAAAGAGAGACTACATTTATATAACTTTTATTATTATAACTGTGGGATTCAAGGGAACTAACCGAGTCGGAGTCGATAGTAACTATAACAATTAATATTTAATTTAGGAAAACTAAGAAAACATACAGTTTAGTTGGTTGGTTCTAACCTCCATCTTTCTTCTTCTTCGCGCTTCTTTCTCTTCTCCCCCTGGCGGCTGATATCATCCCCACATAACTGTTCTATTTTATTATTAATTGTTTGTCAATGTCTTGTTGTAGTACGAGTAGGGCCTATATATTTTACGACTAATATATTTTTATCCTATAGTAATAAGGATAAAAAATATATTAGTCATATTAATTCAATTCAAACATTCATTAAATAATTTTCTTACTAAATTACATAAATAATAAATAAAGTAATTATATAGATAAATAATTTTTATAGAGTAAAAACGGTCAATTTTTTTTTTGGTTTTAAACAAATTTCGTGTCTTATTTTGAAACATCTGATACAAAAATCTCAACGTAACGTGTTCGTAATCTATTAAAATGGCATAAAAATTCTTATTTAAATCCTATAGTAACTATTGTGATAAAAGAAAGCTTATCAAACTCTCTCTCTCTATTTCTTAAATTTCTTTTTCCTTTTTAAAAATCTCTGCCATTTTTAGATTACTTTAAGACATTCTATGCGATTCTCCGGAAATAAATTGTCAACGCAGTTTCAAAAGTAACTTTCTAATAAATAATATACCGAAGATTATCCACAAAGGACCGAGTCGACGTGTTGTATATAAAAACTGGAATGTTTCCCATTCAGCTTGCGTTGTCTCCATAAAATCTTTATGTTGATCCGTTGTTTTCTGTTTTAAATGGGAACGTAAAATAATCCCCAACAAAATTCCTTTTGAAAATAATAAAAATAAAAAAAAAAACGGAATTTATTTATTTATTTTTTTTTTCGAGATACGATTTGCAATACAAAAACATTTTCTCTACTATATATATATCATTTTTTTTTTTTTTTAATTTTTTATCCGATATTAAAACTTAAATGAGGTAAATTAATTCGAGAATTACCGTTATATCGAAGATTAAGTTTAATAAATTCGTAAATGAAGCGGGTATTATCTTTAGTCTCTAAATTATTAAAACGATAGGGATTTTGACGATATGAACGTATCTTTTAAGTGGTCGATTCGATTAATACGATACCGTACTCTTAGAGAGATTTAGAAGATTATGCTACTCATGAATTAATCAACTAATTAGTCTTTATTCGTACAAGTTTCAAAGAGTAATTACATGAACATGTAAAGTTAATAATGGAAAATATTTGTAATCGTGTTCGTACATTTGAAATTCAATAATCTACTAAACAGCATTGGTCCGATTATTTTGAAATGCTAATAAATTGGGTTGATACAAGTCAGATCATTTTTATTAGATTATTGGATGCGGAGTAAAGAAATTGTAATGGTTTGAGATAAATTGTTATAATTACTTCGCGTTTTTTTTTTTCTTCTTCTTTTTTTTTTCTGTCGTCGTTACTAACAATTAAATTAGATTGGCTTTGGTCGAAAAATTCCGATGGAAAAAAATTCGATTCTAATCGATTTTTATCCCGATTACGTTCGTAGAAGTTAATTTTACGTATAAAATAATCCATAAATTATTTGTCGCACGTAAATATCGGTTTAGAAAGTTGGATTCATTCGTTTTTTTTTTTTTTTTTTGGTCAAACCCATCAATATTTAATATCTATTTTAAATATAATCTACAGAGAGTTTATCTTATCGATATTATATGCTTTTGAAGTCGAGATGCCTTTCCTCTCTCGCTTACAGTTAAAACGTCGATAAAAAAGAGGGATTTTTGAAAATCTCAACTTTAATCCAACTGGGATCTGAATTTCCTCTTTATTTATCCAAAAGATTCTTTAAACTGTCAACGAGACAGTTGAGAAACTATCGCTGAATTCTAATAAATGTTATAAACACACGGTAAATACATGTAGTTAATTTTTTAACAGTAACGTTTCATCAAATCTTTCCTAAATCCTTCAAATGTTAAATTCGCAAAAGTTTTACTCGGTACCCTGAATAATTTATAAGAATCGAGATATTTTTATTTTTATTTTTTTTTAAAGTTTGAATAATTTCAATATTGTATCATATTAACTCGAAGGAATTTTTCTTTTCTTTTTTTTGAACTAAAATTCTTTATATTAATAAAGAAAGTCTTTTTATTGAAGAAGACGAAGAATATCTCCTATTTTTGTTCTACAATATTATATTTTATATAAGACATTCTTTCTCAAAAATTCAGTTTACTTGTAACGTTGTTACAAGTCGTTGTACTTGGAACACTTCTTTAAGTGAAATATTCCTTCCACTTTTTTTTTCCCCTCCAAACTAAATAGAAAAATAATGATGTAAAGAGATTTGATTCTACTCATTACGTAAATCTAAAGAAGTTTTACGTTCTTTTTTTTTTTTTATCTTTTCCAAGAAGTAAATGAATAGTTAATTTTTTACATACGGTTGTCGCTTTTAAGTCATTTATTATTTTATTTTAATCATTCCGGGTTAGAAAATTCTTATTTTCTCGTTTGCTGGTTTTTTTCTTTCTTTTTCTTTTTCTTTATATTTAAATTTCTGTTCAGTTTTTAAAGAATCGGTTTGGAAATAGTATCTCGGAAAACGCTTCAGAAATTGTTAGAAAATACAATTTCATAAAACAATTGTTTAAAAAAAAAAAAAAAGGTTTTTTTTTCCTTTAAAAGAGAGAGAAAAAAAGAATTGCAAGTTCTAACATCAGTTTTTCTTTGATCAACTAAAACTTTAAAGAATGAAACAATGCAGCTGAGAATTTCACCTTTCCGAACAAAATTGGAGATTCCACATAAATTGATTGCTTTCGGTTTATTTTCAATAATTTTTTTATTTTTTTTTTTCCACAGTGAAACGAAAAACATTCCCAACTAAAATAATTCCGAAATGATTTTCTTACTGTTTTTATAATAAATTTATTCAAAAAAAATGTTTTACTATATATATATATATATATATTGCTTTGTTTTACGACAGAATTATTATCATTTTTCTGATAAATTTGTGAGCGTATTCGATCATTAATTTTTTTTTTAATTTAATTAAATCTCTGTCTAATATAGTTCGCACTATAATTTATGAAGTTTGAATTTATATAACTTATATATATATTTTCTAAATAAATAATAAAAAATAAAATTAATTAAATCGTACTCTACACATCGATAGCGTTTGTTTTATTTATTTTGATACAGAAACAAAAATCAGCTCTTAAGCTCCAATTCATAAAAGGAAGAAGGAAGAAGATAGAAATCATAAATCAAGAATAATCTCTCCTGGATAAAACCAGAAAGAAATTTTTACCTCGATACAAATATACTATTATTATTATTATTATTATATTCTTTATCGACGTCGTACCTTCTATAATAATTATTATTATTGATTTTTGTTTCGACTATTTTTTAAAAAAATGAGTTTGTCGTTCGTAAATTCGCAACAGAATATTGAAAATGCCGTAATTAAAAATTGTAAAGATGGATAACGTCCAAGTTAAAAAAAGAAAAATATCGCATTTTTCTTCCGCTCTCGAAATTAGTTTATGTTTTAAAACTTAACAGTTAGCATTGTTCGAGTAGAAGAAGAGTAAAAAAAAGAAAAATATATAGGCCTATATATATATATGGTGGTTAAAAATCTTCAAGTAATTTGTTCTTTGGTTGTTTGTTCGAACCAGTTGCAATTATCTTAGATATTGTCTTCTGTAAGACTTCAGTAAATTGGCTAGAATAAAGAAAAGAAAAAAAATTTTGACTTGGATTAGAAAGGTCGAATGAACAAAGTGAAAATAATGAAATCTCTCAGTTTATTTTCCTTATTGGAATCACATAGGTTTCTTTCGACGAACTTATATATATATTATATTTGGATTTTATATATATATATATATATATAAAATCCAACATGACATAGCAAACTTTCACGACTTTGATATTTTCCTGTTAGTTTCGGTGACATGAAAGGGATAGTTGATGGTTTTGTTTGTACTTTCAGCGACAGATGTCTTGTTTTAACTCCCGCTTCACATAGAATTTCGAAATTTCTCTTTTTACTGAAACAGTAGTTTTGTTCTGTGGATTTCCGCTTAACTGAATGGCATCGATATATATATAACCGACCGTTAGAAACTTAAGAAAATTCAGAAACGGTGCAATTAGTTCGATTCGACGAATGAAAGAAATGAAGTGAAACCGTAGATAGCATGATGGGAAATGTGTTCGTTTGATCCTATACATCGTATCTTAATCTGTGTCTGCACTGTAGTAGATAAGTCTCTGCAAATATCTTCTCTGGATTCTCAACTGACAGCTAATCTATCACAGGTAAGGATAGAAAAAAAACGAGAGCATCAAGAACTTTCACTCGAAGAAGCATCTATAAAATGAGAGAATGGAAAACCTTTATGTTGAATAAAGCTAACTCCAATTTACAAAAAAAAAGAAAAAAAAAACGCTTCTTTGAAACTGATTTAAGCACTTTAAAATATTTTAAAAATCCCTTCTGAAGTTTATATTAAAGAACGGCGAAGAAAGAAGGAAAAAAAAAAAAGAAAAAATGTTTAAATTCGTTTCACTTATAGTAATCAATAAACGTATATATTTTATAAGTAATTAATCATTTTTATAATAGTAATCTTCTAGTTTATAAGATTAAAAAAACCGTAAAATTTGCATAGATAACCATTTAAAAAATTATTATAATATAGCAAAATAATCTTGCATATGATTCTTTTTAATTTAAAACAATTTTTGAATTGCTATAAATTCAAAAAATATGTTAAATTTTTTAAGAACGATTTTTTGCTTCAAAACAGAAACGTAAATATCAAAAGCAATATATTCTAAATTGTCAAACAAGCGATAATTCCGTCGAATTATTGCTTGTTTGAGCGAAAATATTTCATCTTTCAAAAGGTGAAAAAATGATTTATTATATTAGAATGTTTAATCACACTTATATATATATCTAACCTTAACATTAAAAAAAAGGAAAAAAAAAAAACATTTTTTTTTAATAAACAAATATTTTATTAGGAAGGAAAATGCATTAACTAATTGAACACGGGCATTTTAAAGGAATTAAAAAGATTACTAAAGTAAAATTTCCTGTCGAATTTTTGTTTGGATCTTGTTAAAATAATATTTTCTGATCATATCGGATGACATGTTCAATATAAAAGTCGTGTTCTTTCAAAAGGTTTAAAAAAAAAAAAAAAAAATATTGACAAGTTAGAAAATAATCCATTATCGAAGCAGTTTTGTTTATCCTCTTTTCTAGCACGCTACCCTTTATCTATAATTAATATATGTTGTAAGAAAGAGATGTTGTTTATAATTAAATTTAAAATCAACTCTTCTTTAAAGACGTTAAAGATTTTAAAATGTTATTTCTTGAATAAAATCTCTCTCTCTCTCTCTCTACTTTTAATTAATTATATATATATATATATAGGCCTATATATATATATAAAAAAAAAATAAGGTTACACGAGTTGATGGTAAATTTTGAAAATTGTAATTAATTGTTACATTTTTCGGGACGGTAATTAAATTGAATTACGACGTAGAAGGTAAGATGTATAAAATTAAAAATTAGAAAAAAAAAACTTAAAACTAAAGTTGGACGAAAAGAAAGAATTTATAAAAAAAAAAAAAGAAACGAAAAGTGTTTGCTGAAAAGTTTATAAAGAAAAATCTTTTTTATTGGCGTATTTCCAACGTAATATATTGCTGCTACAACAACAGTCGCTAAAGACAACTACATATTATATATATATGTCAGTAAAGGGAACTGTAACTGTATAACCAAAAAAAAAAAAAAACAAGGTTGGAGAATTTTCGTTATTTACGAGATTCATTTGGACTTAGTACAGTTCTTAATGTTGATAGACCGGAGTGGACAGTACGGATGCTGGGAATGGAAGAGGTAAAACTCAAATGTGCATTAATCAATGTGGTATGAGGTCGTCAGTTAAATGTTGAAAGCTAGTATCTCTAGAAACCAGGTGCCTCTTTTCGTAATAAATGTGTTTCGACGTAACCTTTAGACCTGTTCACCATCCATCTATCCTTCGGTCATTGAAAGACAGACAACTGCAAAGGAATCGAAGGAGACACCTTACTTAACCAATTTATGCCTTATAGTAAGTACGAAATGCCATTTAGATGAGATCATCTAACACAATATTAAAAAATAAAAATAAATAAAATATACTAGAATCTAAACATCACCCATTGAAGACTTTACGTCTTACCTATCAATAATATATTTTATCGATTTTTTGAAAGGTATTATAATATACATTTTTGAGATAAGATAATCAAAATTGGTACGTTTTCCTCTCAGTTTACTAAGTAAATATTTAAATTAACACGTTAAATAAATCGTCGAACGCGTACGTATTATCCAAAAGTTAAATATCGATTGCTATCTCGTCTTCTTAAAAAGAGATCGTAAATTATCCAAATTTTTAATTATAATTTATCCAAATAAATGTGGGTTTAAAAATAAATTACATCGAAAGTTCCTATTTTGATATATTCCTCTATAAAATTCTCAAATTTTCCACTCGGATGAGAAGCGAGTATAAGACCAACTAACATTTTTCAAGTAGAAGAATTGTAAACTTGACGACATCGTGTAGTTTTGATAAATGATACTTTCGTTTAGAACGACAAATCAATTGCTTAAGATATATATATATATATAAACTATAAAAGTACTTTCTTCCAAAATATTAACATCCTATAGCAATATACTAAATGCTAGCACCGTAAAGTTGTTTTTAGATTCGACAAAGTTTAAAAAAAAAAAAAAAAGGAAAAGATCGTCAGATGTCGAAAAGCTCTTTTGCCAATTTTTTATTTGGATCGTTGGTGATGTTGTCCTTCCAGTCATCAATTCCTTGTTCGATTTTTAGCAGCAGTTTCAGACTTGAGAGGTTATTTTCGCTATGTTACTCTTTCAGCGGCTACGCGTTCAACAACACTCATCTATTTTCTGGTTTCTTATCTTGGACTCTATACAATTTCCATCGGACCTTTCAAGTAAGAAGAAACCAGAAAAAATAAAAATACTTTTGTGATCTTCTGATTATTTTTCTATTCCTGGTAATTTTATTTGTGTAAATTCATCTTTTTTCTCCTTAATGATAAATATTTTTTGTGGGATTTATTATTATTATTTATTTTTTTTTTTTCTCCCTCGTCGCGTTAAAGAGAAATTTTTTTTTTTTTTATATTTGCAAACTTTCAATTCTTCGGTTGAAGTTTTTTTTTGGTACGACGTTATATAATTAGCATATTTTGATGCAATACTAATATAATTTAAAGAAGTAGACTCGACTGGAAATTAAATTTGGTACTCTATGACTTACCACACACACACACATACACACTATGATCGCATAAAAACTCTTTAATTTGGAAGCTTCTTTAATGATTGTTATTTTTTCTTCCTCCCCCGATAAAATTTCTAGAAATTACTAAAATTCATTTTCTCGAAGTTTGGTAGTGATTTTATCGAATGGAATATATAGATTTTTTATTTTTTATTTTTTTATCTTATAATTAGCAAATTTTTGTGTATGCCGTATTACTATTTTATACGTTCTCTTTCAGATAGTTAAGTTGATGTATCGGTCTTTTTTCTCACTTTGGTAGAAAATTAATGATGCGTCAACTATCAGATGTCTTGGTGTTCTCTCTAACCGGGCAACCAGAAAAATTCTGTATCGTCCATTGAATTTATTCAAATCATCCATGCAATGACAAATTACGCGACAATAGATTGTGTTCCTCCCAATCTGCAATATTTTTCGCTATTTTTTTCTAGCTAGAAAATCGATATTTTTTCCTCTTTGCGGCGGTCGGGACGAGTTCGTAAATCTTTAAATGAAAATACCATATTTATAAAACCTCAGCAGATTTTATATGCAGTAGTCTACTCCAGAAATAATTGCATATATATATATATGTTTTTATGTCTTTCTTTTTTACGTTTTAATGCTCGGCCACGAATTTTTATAAAATTTTTTACTAACGAGAATCGTCCGATTCGATGGTAATTTCTTATAAAATTTGTCTTCCTTCAACGTTCGCTTCTTTTAAAGTTAAATATTTTGAAATTTTATCAGATGTCGATCGATAAAACACAATTTCTCGTGTTGGTATCCAGTTTTTTTTTTTTTTAATGTTAAAATAGTCTAAGACAGTTTAAATATTCAAAATTACGAATTAAAAACCATGTTGCAAATTTGTCATCATCGATAACAATCGAGAAATGCCTTTAAATAAATGAACAAACAGGAAAAAAAAAAAAAAAAGAAAACAGTAAATCCACCATTATCGTTCGGTATGCTACACGTATTTACAGGAATTTAAGCTTTCTTGGCATTTCTAGCATTCTTAAACATCTTCAATTGCAAGGAAAACAATCAGCGTGAAAGTTCATCCCTTCTATATCGGATATATGGCGCAGTAATGCGTCTGGATTTCTTCTTAAATCTCTGTAGTTCGTTTTAGTTATTAGTCGTGAGAAATGTTGTTAATTTAACTAAAATTCGTTCGAAAAAAAATCTTCTGGCAGATTAAAAATGTCATAAATCTTTATTAAAGTAATGTCTGTCGGTAAATAAAAAGTACGTTCTCTTTCCTAACATTAAAATCGAATTGATGAGTTTGAAATTATTCATAAACTGCTGGATTTTTAATATTAATACTTATAAATTTGAAATATGTAAGGAATGGGAAAAAAATACACACATATATATATATATTTATTTTTTTGTAAGAAAGAATATTTAAAAATCGATACGGTTAGTTTTCTTTCAGATGAACCGATGTTATAAATTTACTACGATTTTTCCTCTGGCAATATTCTATGCGATCTACCTATCCAGAAAATTCAATTACTGGCAAAGAAAAAGTAAATTATCTATATTTTGTTTCAATCACAAACGTTGTACGTCATACGAATATGAATATTCGCTGATTTGTTTCTAGAGAGTTTTATGTTCGTAAAGCTATTCAAAAATCGAAGAGAAGACCTTTTTAACCAATGGCAAACGTTATCCCAATTCATGTTTTTTTAAAAAAAAAAAAAAAAAACCGAATAACTAAAAACAGTTTTACTGCTTCCAGTGTTATAACTTTCTTCGAACAGGTGCTTTCCTACAGTTTTTTCTACCCCCTTTCTTCTTAACTTACTACTTCTATATTTATTACTGGAAATTTTTGTTTTTTTTTTCGTAACAGAAATGTTTATTAGTTTCGTTAATGTTCTTAGTAAGAAAAACAGTTATTCTTTCACTTCTTCTGTGACGAAAATAAATTTAAAAAAAATAATAATAAAAAGAAAGCATCGCCGTATATGTAAACTCTAATAAGTTTACAAATGCTGCGACGCCGCCATTTTGAGCGAAAAGATAAAAATATCGAATGAAGCTCGTTAAATAAAACGAAAAACGTGATGTGAACAGTTAATCTCGTATCCGGCTAATTACACAGAAAAGGAAATTAAAAAAGATTAATCTTCGAGCAAAAGATTCAATGTAAATTGCGTCTTGTAGAGCAAAAATAAGAAGAAAAAAAAAATTTAAAAAAAAAAAAAAGTGTTGCTTAAACTTTAACGATCCCTCTTACAGCTGCTTGCAGGAAATTTAATATACAAGTATCTTTGTAGTCATTTAAGTAAAATGACGAAATATCCGAAACAAAATGATCCTTATATTGCCGAGCTCAGCAAATTATAATTGTAATGATTACAGTAATGGCTTCTGTGGCAGTTTTATAAATCCGGAAAAATGCCCTTCCGACTTTGAACGCGTAAAATTCCAAGAGAGTTTTCTTTCTAGATAGTAAAATTCCCGAGAGAAAATATCATTTCCAAAACTCGTAAATGGTTTCTCGAAATTATGCAATTTAAACTTTTGATAAATTTCGATTATATTAAGTCCGAAACTGATAATTTGTTAAAGTCGGTAAATAATGTAGTCAGAGAGAGAGAGAAGTGGCGATTCGTAGATAGTTGGATGCAATAGCGAAGTGTCATCTCGTAGCATTCCTTGTTCAGTCCACGTCTTTTCTATTCATTACACTTTCTCTTTCGAATTAATCGATGCTGTTGTTAGGTTGTGTTAAATCACCCGGTGGTGATTTATTAAGGAAGTTTAAACATGGCGTCCAAGAATTTGTTGATAGATCTAAACAAAGGTCACGTCGTGACAAAGAGTTTATAGCCGATATAAATGAAAAGAAAAAATAAGCGAAGATTCCGACCATTCATTACATTCTCCAATCTTTCCAGAGTACATCGTCTGGAATGGAATGACTTTAATGTCATATTTTATAAAGGAGAATACATGTATTCTATTAACGCAGTTATATTTTATTAGAGTGGAGTTAATGCCTCCTTTAAAATATTCTACCAAATCTCCATGATGCATCCAATTAACTTTAATTATTATTTATTTTCTTAGCATAATGAAAATTCGATTTTTACTTCTAACCAATTCCGTTTTGGCATAAACTTTATATAAATTATTTATTAAAAATACTATTTTTTTTTTTTTTTACTTACAGTCGATAGTTTTGAAAAATTCTTTATTTATTACTAACAACTTCGCTTAAGTGTCCAAAATAATCATTTTTTTTTTTTTTTTTAATGCAGTGTTTCTTAAAATACGATAAACATTCTGTTAGTATACATTATATCTTATTATTCAGAATTTGAAAACAGAAAATGAATAAAAAATTCCATATATTTTAGATTTATCATAGTCTATCACATTTCCGAAATGTTTTATCGTTTTTCAGAAATTTGAAAAGAAAATGTTTCAAAAAAAACATCAAATTTTGTCTTAAAACTTCATAAATAAACATAAGTTATGTTTACATCCTGCATAAATTTGTACTTTGTATATATAGATTTCATATTCGCGTTGATAACTATGTAATGTTAATCATTAAGAAGCTATATATATATATACATGTCGCCATATACAGTTTAAAATATCTAAAAAATTCTTGGATATGGAAGTTTCGAAATGAATTTTTTAAGAAATCTGAGTCTGAAAACATTATTTTTATTAGTGAATAATAAATAAACCATAAGACGATGAAAAACTTTTATTAAAATTAAACAAACAATAGATGTTGACCGAGATAAAATGTATTAAAAAATATAACTTCGTTGGTGATAACAAGTTAACTGTAAGTTCTCAATACGGTTTGTATAAAATGTTATTTGATTATGTTCATATTCAGATGGTTGAAAAACGGAGAATTTCGTTCTCGAAAGTCAGTCGGGTAGTTTTTAGAATTGGCATATTTTAAAATAATCCTATTTTTTTCCCCAATCGTTATATCCGATATAAGAAGGATGGAGACCAGGAATAAACCAGCACTCACTGAAAACTGCATATAGTCTAGCCTAGTATATTAACTCGACTTCGATCAAATGGAGAGTGGAGATGCATCTTTCTAACGTTATCTAGCAGGATGCCATTTGCTGACTTGTTTAGCTTATTTTCCGAAACGGAGCGATGCTTATGAGATTACTATGCGCATACGTGTTTATAGTTAGAGCCAAATCAAATCTAAGAAAGTGGTCCCCCCATTTAGATCCAATCAAAACGTAAAGAAGTTCTAGAGATCTAATGACTGTAAGTGATTTCTGGGATTCCTTTCTTCGTATTGGACCCACAGTTTCCATCAGTAAAACGTCTTGTTGACTACAGTACTAACATTACAATTTCTCGTTAGTTACGACACTGACGTGTCACGATATTTTATGAGATTAAGCATAATACCTCATAAATATCCTTTAAAAGAAAAATGAATACTGTGTAAGCACTTACCGGATAATATTCTAGCGAATATAAAAGTAAAAAAAAAAAAAAAAGGGGTTGAATCGAGCATCGAAGGAAAGAAAAGGTAGCGAAGAAAGGAAGTGACGAAAACAGGAAAAACGAAATATATTTTCTGTCAATCTTAAAAAGGAAGAGAATAAAGAGAGTTCTATAAAGAGTATCTTAACAGTTTATTTTTGCTTAAAAGAAATATCGTAGATTGGCTCGAAAACTATTTTTTAGATAAAAAAAAATATAAGCTTATATAAGCCTATTATATTATAAATATGTTTAAATTTATAGGGGAGAGTTGCCTATTGCGTACTGGTCACCTAAATCGTACCTGATAGCTATTTAGTTACATACAGTCGGTATGTAACGAACTAGCTATCAGGTACGATTTAGGTGACCAGTACGCAATAGGAAACTCTCCCCCATAAATTTAATCACATTTAATTTTAATTATTATTGTAATATCGTTATTGTAATTTAAATAAACTATTAATAAACGTAGCGAAGTTTGTTATATTTCATATTAAAGTAAACAATGGAGAAAGTATATTTTCACTTTGGAATTGATTTTTTCCCCCAATATATAGTATATAAGACTTACTATGAATATGTTTGCTTCGCTACAATGACTTTTATCTTTCATCTGCTCGACGTCGCATTGGATCGCATCATAGAGTATATAGAGAAATTTATACAAAGAAAAAATATAATGTCTTTCTTGCAATATACTCCCTCTCTCTCTCTATAACGTTATATAACTTGATAATTCATAGTTTTCTTGTTTAAATCATAATAAATCATGCTCGAATGAATACGATAAAATGTATTCAAAGCTCAGAAACAACATACTTAACTTGGGAACTAGATTTTTTTTTATTATTCCCATTTAAGTTTTCTGAATCCCTACAACTATTCAAATTTTATTTATGCTATTTATTTATTCGTGTAGCCTCGAATTAATGATAAAACGTATATATAATAATATAAACTGTATACAGGAATCGAGGCTTCACGCTTGGCTTAAAAAAAAAAAAATGTGTCTAATTTTTAATTTTGAAAGAAATCTAAAAAACTTTTTACGATTTATATATAAAAAAATGGAAGCTTCGTTAAACTGTATTCGTATGATGTTAAAATAAGGATTTAGCGTTATAAATTTAATCAGAAGTTATTAGAATGTCACCTGTAACATTAATAATGAATACAAAGATTTAAAAATAGATAAATCGTGATAATTAAAACTTAAAAATTCATCATTTGAATCAATACTTAGATATTCGGCAATCAAATAAAAGTCGTTTTGTTATCTTTAATTCGTTTCATTAATTATATTCCTTGAGGTAAGTTACAATAATAAAACAATATAAGTTCAGAACGATCTAACTTTTGTATTTTTGCTTATTTCAGCATTAAATTACAGCACATATAAAGCTAATGACGTGCAATGCAATTAGCTGTTTTGTTAGCTGGGTTCAAATGGTCGCTTAATGACAGTAATTGTTTCTGTCTCAAAGTTCTACACGCAATTTATATCAAAAATATTTTTCTTTCTTTCTTTCTTTTTTCGTATTTCTCTGCCAATTTTACTTAGAAAAGTTGCCCTAATGAATCACGTTCGTATAAATTCAAACGTAGCGTAAAAATTCCTTTGCTAAAGTATAAAATTGAATAAATAAATGTAAGAAACGAATAAATATATCTTTAGTGTAGAAAATACTAACTAAAACGTTTTATAGATAGATATTTACACATTGAATCTACGCATATACAAAAGAAATTCTCGCTTGAAACAGTTTAGTCATGAATTTCGTTTATTTTATAGTAACGTAATCTTCTTTAAGAAGAAGAAGAAAAAACACAAGAAAGAAGGAAAAAAAATCGATTCGAGTTCTTTTCTCTTTAAAAGTAAAGAGTGAATGTTATCGAGAAATCTATTTTCTAATTTTTTTATCGTCAGATAAGAGGTCTCTTCTCTAAAAAGTGTATAGTATCTTCAGACATTTTTCAATTACACGGTGAAGAGCCTCCTTTGCTTTCATTGACAGGGTGTCCAAGTCGGACAGAAACTGTTGACAATTGGTGCTACGCATAGTTTCAATCTTAATGCATACTGGGAATTTGAATTGCAAAATCGATTTAGATACAGATACACGTCAAATGCGTATAAATTTATGAATAATAAGAAGTGTGATGCTGAATACATTATCTGTACTAGACTTCATTTATAATGGGAGGTTGTCGTCTAATGACAAGAATATAGAGAGGGCCATAGGCAGCGAAGATAAAGATCCGTAAAAGCCTGAAAGGCGGAAAACGAATTAGCTATCAAAAACTCTTTTCTCCAAAGAGTAAACTTACTCTTTTGAAGTGCGAATATTTTTACACTCATTTATATGCTTTTAGAATTGATTTATCAAGTATATTAAGTAGTAAACAATTTTTTTTTTTTTTTAAGAAATTTTATTTTAGTAAATTTCTTAGTACGAGAAGTGTTTCCTTAATTGGTTTCCCATTAATCGCTTGGTAAGTCTAGAGGTCTCTACAATTTGTTTAGGGATAGCGCTTTAGTGATTTCATTTGCTTTCCTGTCCTGCTCACCAATGACCGTTAATGCGTTTTGTCATTAAGAGACCCATGGTCTTTCCGACTTTATCTATTTAAGGCTTCCACGTGTATAACATTAAAGATTAAACAAAATCCTCGAAACGAAAGGCAATCCCGAATACACAGATTAACAAGTTTATAATTTATACTACATTCCGTTCATTATTAAATATGAAGATTTGGTTGTAACGTATACGAAACGTTCTTTTAAATCAAGAAAATAAAAAAAAATGAAAGAATTTAAACAGTGATGTATCCTTAAACCATTTTGTTTTAATAAGAATCAGTACGTAATAACTTATTAAAGCGTACTGTATTAGTTAATTATGTTAACAGATAATGTTTAGGTTTCATTATGTCTTTTATTATGCGACTTTCACGTTTATTAATTTCGTATTTTACATGCAAACATTGATTCAACACATGTAAGATCATGAATACTCACCGTTAACTCAATGGGTAATTTCTAATAAAGTGTTTTGTCCGTGGCTATACAAACATTTACTGAAACTGTTTAAAACTTAAGCTTTGCGGGTTAATTGAACTTTCCACTTTTCCTTTATAATAGTCAACAGAATAAAAAGTATCAGCAATATTTTGTTCCAAAAAGAGGGGGAAAAAATCAATAAAACACTGTATAACGATAAAAATGGAATATAAAAAAAGTTCTATGAAGTGTTTCGGTGGGTATAAAATGGGCTATTTCTCAAAAAAACTTTATAAAAACTCAAAATACAATATTTATATGTTACAACTATTGACAAATTCGGGTCAGAAGATAAATCGACCATCAAAGACAGGGAAGGATCCCGAAACTATTGAGTCAGACAGCGGTAAATTGTGAGAAACTCCACACTTCAATTGGATTTTCTCACCACCTATTCACTACATTGACAGTTACGTTCACGATTTTGGAAAAGAACAGAAAATTTTCTAGAACTTCCTAGCTGTAAGTCTATCGGGAATTCGTATCTGACTGATAATTTGTTCCACGTCTGACCAAACGTTAATTACCGAGCTACAATTTGTCTTCCAACTTCCAATATCATCTTATCTAACCCGATCCAAGTACTTCCTTTGTCTGAACCTCTCTCTCTCTCTGTACTTTCATTTCTTCCAAGAGTTTCTATTTTTATGAGCAAACTAACTAAACTTATTCTTCGAAACAAAATCCTTTAAATTTTTTACAAAAAGAAAAAAAAAAAAAAATATTATTCTAATCCAAAACAGAAGAGGTAAACGATATACAAATTCTAATAATCCGATTATTTTCTTAATAAGATTATTAAGATTTCATTTTTATTACTTCTTTCTGAATTTTTGAAATAATGTAATTATTTATTAAAAAAAAAAAACCGATTTAATCTAATTTAAGTGTTTGTCAAAAACAGCAGAAGTTTTTATTGTTTTAATTTAAAAATTTCCGATAGATAAATTTTTTTGATTAAACTTAAAAACTAAAAAAATTTTAAAAAACTTACTTCGTTCATCATTCGAAATTCACGAGGCCTTTTTTTTTTGTTGTTTTCATTATTGTTTATGCCACAATTTATAATAAATCTTATCTCTTCCTAAAACTTAATTTATATTAATTATCAAAACACGAGTTGTTAAGCAAATTTAATTTCAAACTTTTGATATATTTATTAGGATTAATCAAATTAAAACACAGGAACCGCTCACCTCCATCTTTTTGTCTACAAGTGGTGCCATCTAATGAGAAAATTAGATTAAACTTTTACTTAGTTAACTTAAATTTATTTTCTTTTTCTTTTCTTTTAATTAATCTAATTTAATCTCATTTAGAGATTAGGCGATAAATTTATTTAATTTTTGTTCTATTAAAAATATTTAATAATTATTTTTAATTATCCGAATTCGTAAATTGTTCGCTTTATTGTTGTTGTTCTTTCTTCATAATTGTTTAGGGCTAGAAATCTAGTAAGACGTTACAAAATTCATTTGATTTAAAATTTAATATATTCAATTAACGTGAATTTATATTTAAATAAAGAAATTTAAAAATTTCACGAGAAAATATTTAATTAACGATTTAACTGCGTATTACATTTTTAAATGAATGATTAAAATTATTTTTCTTTTTAATATTATTGCACGATTATTGGAATTTAGTTTTAATGGAATTTTATTTTAATTAAAACTGGAAGTTAATGACAAATAAAATTTTTACAATAAATATATTTTTTGCTCATATTTAACATTCGTCCTTCCTTTTTTTATTATATTTGAAATATATTACGATCAAATTTTATTTTTATTAATATTTTTCTGTCGTTTTAAAACTCGCTGTTATGCATTTTACTGTTTTTGTTCATTAATAATTTATATCTACGTACTATGAAAATATAGTTGGACATTCTCGTGACAGATGGCGCTGTATCCGAGTGTTTTTAAACGACTTTTTCGCCCAATTCTCTCGCTTTTTAACGAAAATGGCAAAGTATTCATTCAATAATTTGATTTATATTCGTATGAGATAATTATCGCATCATTTAGCTTAATATTAAATCAGTTTTTTCAATGCAAAACCTTAGTTGCCAATGATTTATATAAGTCTATTTACTTTTCAGATAAGTAGTTTCTTTATCCTGTACGTATAGAGAAGGGATGTATATTGCTTATGTTGAAGAAAGACATCTAAACTAGTTAGAATTCTAGTCACGATTGGGGAAAAAGCGAGATTGATATCTTTATCCGACTAAACCAAAAACTTTCTTCCGCACTTCGTATCCATTCTGATGAATGTGTTCTATAGAAACAAACTTCATTTTTTTTTGGAATAATAATCCTATTGAGATAATCACACTCCAGGCTTTCTTCTAATAAGAGATTAATCTGTATAGGAATCAACATAATTTCTTCAGAAGACTATTGACGTACTGCATCGACGTGTTGCAATAACAAATTTGGTTTCCAAATTAAAAGTGTCACTCGTTTCGACTAATGAAAAGATCCCATTCTTCCGAATCAACTGTCAAATAATGAAATATCCCTGAAGAATCAACAGCCAATACTTTAATACATTGCCTATCGAAAAGTTGCATCTTCATCTAACCTGAAGGATCAGGATAATGTTTACGTTTATATTCCTGATTGACAGATTGCTTTATAATTATATTCTATCTCCTGCCAGACGATATATATTGAGAAATGTCAAACATCTCAATACAAAATATAACATTCTAAATTAAAATTTAATCAGAATAAATCTCACAAAATATATATAAACTTATATATTCTGTTAATTATAAATCTTATTTAGAAAAATTACGAATTTTATTGCCTTCTTAAATAAAATTTCGAAAATTTTAAAAGAAAATATATCTGTTAATAAAATTCAAACAAGGAGAGTTAATTATGTTTACTGAGTAATCCAGAACAGTGAATTTTTTGAATTTCTATGCCAACAACTAATTAGTTGAGTTAATTTTTATTTACTCTTGCCCTAATTTTGTCTTGAAATGGATGTATAGATAGATAATGAAAGTTTTAATTTAAATTAAATATTCATAGAATTTAATCTAATCAGAAATAAAAATATAACGATTGTTGCATATTTAACTTTTGTAATTTTCAATTAATGTACTAATATGGTATTTACCGATTTTAATTATTTTTAAGAAATGATTATATAAATATTTAATGTATTATTTATACGGAATAAATGTACATATTATTAAACATTATATAAATATAAGTTTAATATAAAACATAATTTTTTTTTTTAGATAAAAAGTTAATATGTTGGAAAGATATCGAGCCTTTGAAAGAAGTGGATAAGATATTATTCCGTACCAATCGAGAAAGTATTTTCAGTTGCATTTATCATTTATTAACTGCTATCATTCAAAGAAAATACTTAAAAACATATAGACATTTATGCAGATAACTCAAAATCTTGATAATTTTTCATATTTTGTACGTATTTAAATAACAAACTTCAATAAATAATGAAATTTAATTGAAAAAAAATTTTTTTCGTTCCGTTGTTACTAAACTTTTCGCTTCTTATGGAATGTTAGACCAGCTTCTTTTGCCATACAAAATTTTTTTTGGATAGTTTCGTCTATGAAACAATGTCGCATCAGCATTAAATATATAGTATAACTGTACTAATACAATATTCAAACGGAGCCGTTCTGACTGTTAAAATATTTAAATATTTCCCTGTCTGTTGTTAAATAATATAATAATTATTATAGAAGCGGTAAAATTAATTAATTTAATATAAACTCATAACACTGCGCTGGTAACTAAGCTGCAGTGTCACTGTTTGTGTATTGACGATTGGCAGTGCACAAACAGTTGCGTTTTAGGAAATTACCAAATTATCATTAACCTACAGTTATGTAGTCGCTGTTGCTCATAAATAATTTTTACTTTGATTTCGTTGTTAATATACTTTAATTCTTGTGTAAGTAATAAAATGTGGATAGTGTAAGTTAATTTTTGACAGTGGTTTGATACTTACAAATTCAATAATATATAAGTCCAGTGGTGGACCTACAGCTATCGAGACCGGTGGCGGAAGTCTCCCTGGGGCTCCCTAATTGGAATGATCACCATACAAAATGTCAACATAAATATATAATTAACATTTATTT